>JANQDE010001598.1:0-10767 GCA_037157785.1 Cephalotes varians | reverse complement strand
AATTTTTCCTATAAAAAAAAATAATAATAATAAAAAAATCAAATAAAATGAAAAAATAATAGAAGATAAAAGAGAATTAATAAAATAAAAAACTGCTCTGCTAAATCTCAATCCTCGAGTGGCTTGAAAAGGATTACACCCAATACACTATCTTGACTTACCCTTTGATGTTGTATCATAATTTTAAGCAAGGTTTTGTCCTGTATCGGTGAGGTCATACAACGGGGAACAGGTATTAAGAGGAGTGTTTTACTAGATTTATTTGTGATAATTGTTCTTAGCTGCCTGTTGAGATAAAAAAAAAGGAAAGGAAATATATATATTCAATTCGTTATCGAAGATAGTTTATTTGCACAGATCAGTGATAAGCCCCTGCGCTGATATAAATAGAGTAAGGATATCTCTCCTGGGAAGCAGAACTTCAACTTATTATTATGTTCACCGTTTCGGCGATCGTAGTACTAGTATAGGTACTCAAGCTATTATCGATAMGCTCGTCCTAGTGTTAGGTACGAATATAGCTTCACTTTTGATGTTTGACTCTTCCTGCTCCATTCTTTTGGGAACACGTAGACCGCTAATAGTCCCACGCAAACTTTTTGTTATTCCTTTTCTTAAAACTCTAAGATGAAGAAAAGAAAAGAAAAAAAGAATARGTCCTTTGAATCGAAGTCAAACTCCTCGTCACCAAACGAAAAAAGAATCGATAACTCCCCGAAGAGGTGTATGACCGAAACTATCCACAGAGGCTGGTAGTATCAATAAAAATATTTCCCCTCCTGTCGTGGAAGCTTCCAATATTGATAATATTGCTAATCAAGTAACGATCGAAAGTCCTCTTTCTCYCTCTGCTCAATCTAAGAAGAATAACAACAGGTTGGAGTTTATCAACTCCCAAAGGAAAAMTAGATACCCTCCGTCAAATTGCCCTCCCTTCCTGGTTCATATAGAATCCACGGATGGCAATATAAGAAATGTTCATGAGACTGAAGAAGGACCTTTAGCAGATCATTTCCCCACTATCCAAAGTATTAGAAAATTGGGGAAAAACATAGTAGCAGTTAATTTCAAGTTTAGCTTTGACGCTAATCATTTGTCCAATCAAATGATATTCTTCCTAACAACTAGCTGACTTATATTCCTAATTATAAAATCATTAGAACAGGAGTTGTGAGAGGCGTTGACCCTACTTTATCGTCTGAGGAAATTTTACAGGGTATCAAGTGGAGAGATAGACCTATGAAAATTAAATCCATAGAAAGATTAAAATATAGAGATGTGGAATAATAATGAATTGAAAGAATCAACTACAGTCAAAATTGATTTTGTTTTCAATTTACTTCCGAAATTTATCACAATTTGGAGCATCAGGACTAAGGTAAAATCCTTTATCAACAAGATCAGGAAGTGTTACAATTGCCTAAGATGGGGTCACTCCTCCGCCTCCTGCAGAGGATCCCCAACATGTCCAAGATGTAGGGATAGTCATGAGTCTGAAGGATATTCTTGCGATTCCTTTATGTGCCCAGATTGTAAACAAACTCATGTGCCTTTTGATAACAGTTGCCCAGTTTTTTTTAAGTATGAACTGATTAATGCGGTAATGGCTTACTGTAATGTAAGCCAATTTATTGCTAAGAGGCAAATTAAGAGTAAAAATATCTGCAATCTTAATCAGGCGGTCAGAGAATTTAAATCCTCAGCATATCTGGCTTGGGACAGTAATGATATTCTTTCCAATTKTGGTGCTTCGGAAAATAGTTCTACTCCATCAGTAATGGTTAATAGAGTCAAAAGCTTGCCCAGACGTAGGCTTAAAGCTAATAGAATTAATAACGCGACAACCTCGGATAGTGATCATTTCGGTGCTGGCGAAAATATAGATATTACATTGATTCCCAACAAGTAACATGGATTATGAACGTTTTGTTCATCGGTATTATTCCTCCACTGGTAGGAATAATGGTGATGACATCGCGTTGSGAGAAAACGAAGGAGGCTCTACCTAACAGACATCTATTGAAATCAGTAAACAGTGTTCGGAAAGATTAGTGACCTCTCTCTATAAACATCCAGATGTAAAATTCGGTCATAGACAATGGCGCACATTACTTGAAGAAATATCGTCAATCAGCAATTCCTCTCRTATTATCTTAGGAGATTTTAATGCCCAGAATGAGTCCTGGGACTCGTCAAGGAACAATTTTTCAGGAGATTCCCTTAATAGATTTTTAGCTGACTCTCCATACTTCTTTCTCAATAATGGATCTAACACCAGGATTTCGGCTGCTCCCAATTATAAAAGTGTACCTGACTTAACTATTACAAACTGTAACAGTCTTGATTTCAAATGATCTGTTGGAGATGATCCCATGGAAAGTGATCATCTACCAATCACAGTAGAATGTTCTAATAGGATTGTTTTTGCTTTTAACGAAATCTTAAATACGAAGAAAAGAGCCCCTAGAAGACCGAAACTGTCATTTACAAATTTTGATAAGGTTCTTTTTCCAATTTTAATTCAGGAAAGCATTGATGCGCTTTCTCTCTATCATTGCTCAATAGATCCCCTTCAAGCTTGGTATGAATTCGTTTTAGACTGCTCTTTGAAAGCAGGAGTCGTATTATACGATGATTTAGGTAATAAAAAAGAATATATTAAGGGTAAACTTGTTACGATCCCTCTTAAAAAGAGGGATCATTAAGGAAGGGAAAAAGATTAATTTTAACTCTCCCTAGTGGGACAAAGAATGCGACATTTTAGTTAACAAAAGAAAATGGGYGTATAAGAGACTTTCTAAATGCCCCTCTAGGGAAAATTTACTAAACTATCGAAATATTTMATCCCATGTTAGAAAAGAACTGCACAAGAAAAAGAGGAGTAATTTTAGAAGTTTTGTGAGTAGTCTAAACCTTGCTTCAGGTCCTCTGAAATTTTGGGACACAATTAAAAAATTCATATGTATTTAAAGCTAATGATAGTTCCAATATAATAAAGTAAAAGGATATCACTTCATATATTTCGAGATTAGCACCTGCGGATATGTCTTTCAAAATGGCGGCGTACAGGGGGAATTAAGCTCCATCCTTCTTCAATCATAAAATCAGATTGGAAGAACTTAAGGAAATCATAGAGTCACTTAAAATAAAGAGCTCTGCTGGCCCGGATTTACTAGACCATACAATACTCAAACTTATTCCAGAGGTTTGATTTTTGAAATTCCTGGAACTATTTGAGATGATATTGAATGGKGATTTTTACCCAAGATTGTGGAAAAACTATACTATCATACTTTTGCAAAAGTCATCTAAAAAAAATTTTAGACTTATCGCGTTAGCATCTTGTGTACTGAAGGTTCTGGAAAGAATAATGAAAAGAAGGTTGGAAAGGTTTTGTGAACTCGATTACTTATTTCCGGAATCGCAATTCGGTTTTAGAAAGGGAAGATCCTGTGAAGACTGCCTATCATTATTAAATTTGGAAATACATAAATCCTTTTTTTGCAAAGGAAATTTGGGAGCACTATTTCTGGATATCAAGGCTGCATATGATAATGTACAATAATTCCATCACTATTATTTGACATAATAAATAATTTAAAGATTCCGATGTAAAAAAGTTTTGGCTGTAAAAAGTTTATCCAAAATCTCTTAAATTTTAGATTTATTGATATATATGAGTCTGGTATATTTCAAGGCAAAAGATTATTCTTCAAGGGCCTCCCTCAGGGTTCAGTTCTAAGCTCATTGTTATTTAACTTATACATAAAAGACATTATTAATACTGTTCCGTACAATTGTAAACTGATCCAATTTGCGGATGATATCGCCATTCTGTGTCAGGATAAAGCTATGGACAGGATATGCTCTTGTTTAGGTAACACTTTCAATAAAATAAATAATTGGTTGGCAACAATGGGATTGGAGCTCTCTATTCCGAAAACCCAATTCATCGTATTTTATAGGTCTAAAAATATAACATTACCAGAGAAAATTGACGTGGTAGGTGGACATATACAGAGACTTGATTATGTTAAATATTTGAGTTTGATCATGGATAATAGGTTAAGATGGATGAATTACATTGAGGCACTGAAAATCAAAACRGCTAAATATATGAATGTTTTAAAGGTGGTTAACTGGTAGATCGTGGGGCATCGACCTTCTACAAGCAATCAACTTTATTAATGCAACGATTGTRACCCAACTTATGTGAGGGACCACTTGGTATATAAATGCAAAAAGTTATTTGAAGCAGGTAGAGAGTATCATAGCGTATAAGGCGCCTATAAGGTGGCTTTGGGCCTCCCGAGGAACTCTTCCAATAAARTCTGGAAATTTTCTAACCAGCCATCTTTTGGTGCGAGAGTGGTACAAATGTGTGATAAATATATATGTAAGGTATCCGCTTTGTGTAAGGGTAAAATATTAAACAAAATAAAATTTTTATGCGACCAACTCAACTCAGGTAAAGCTTCCAATAAAAACATTCCCCTTCTAGTTTCTAGATGGCCTATAATGGAACTATTAGTTAAATATTTCTATAAATCAAAAATTCACCCTTATTATACCTTCCCGTTTAAAGATAAATTTATTTTCACCGAATTTGACTTGTTGTCAGGTTAGAAAGCCAGTAATAATCCCAATAAAGTCTTTAATCAACTAATTAGTGACATCAAAAAATCGCCAGAAGAGATATTTATTTATACGGACGGCTCTAAAAACTCTAAAACCTGTGTGGCTGATGTCGAGGGGGATGACAATCTGGTGGGCTACGCTATCCTCGTTCCGCAAATTAACAGATCCTTCTCCTTTAAACTCAACCCTCTGACGAGCTCCTTTATGGCAGAAGCGTTCGCAATAGACAAGGCTTTGGAATTAATGGACCTTTTTACCTGACAACAGGTTAACATCTGTTCAGATTCCCTAAATGTGTTGCAAACCTTGAAAAATGCAGAGTWTTCCTTCAATCCTAAAGCTAGTATCAAATTAAATTAGTACTAAATTAAAATAGTATTAAATTAACACAACTCTGGCTGAGCTCTCGTATAAACTCTCCAGAGCTAATTTCCATAGAAGTAGGATCAGATTCATGGTGCCTAGCTCATGTGGGTATCGCATTGAACGAAACGGTCGATTTCTTAGCTAAGAAGGCCTCGGTAAAAGGCTTGGAGCAACGTCATAAATTGTAAGGAAATTACTTCGTCTCTTAAGTCACTTTATACGGATATTGATTCAAAATTCCTTTTTTCTGAAGCGGATACAGTAGGGTCTTACTTTCTCAAAAGCTTTAGTGACATTAATATTAAAACGATGAGAAAATTCACTAAAAAAAAAGAAGATTGTAAAGTCCTATCTAGAATGGTTACGGGTTACGCTAAGACGAATTCTTATTTATTTTGTGGCGGTAAGTAGCATAGTAAGGCAGGTTTTAACTAGGGAGTTCCGAGGGAAATGCGGGGCAGGGGGGGTTCTCCGTGGCGAGGGGCATGACGTCACGCGGGAGGGGGGACTCCGGGCATGGCGTTACAAGGGAGGGGGGATTCCGGCGTCACAAGGCCCTTGTGTGTGACTAATGAGATAATTTTTATTACTTTGCCCTATTATAATTTTTATTACTTTGTCCCTTTATAATTTTTATTACTTTGTCCTTTTCATTGTCCCTTTTATTCTCCTTTTATTGTCCTTTATATTGAACATGCCGCAACGTCCCCAAGTTTTTCAAAAAATGTCAGCCGACAACATGACATTCCTTTTAAGATAAAGATCTTCGCCGAGCGATATCCTTTTTCATCGCCACAATTTTTTCTGCTTTGTCCCTTTATATTGAACATGCCGCAACGTCTTGGTATCCCCAAGTTTTCGGTATTTACCTTTTAAGATAAAAATCTTCGCCGAGCGATATCTTTTTCTTTTAATGACACCGGCCACTAACGTGAAAATAGCGTTTCTGGCTGATTTTGAAAATGATTGGAAAGAGACGAAATATATGGACCRGAAAGCGGGTAGTATCGCAGTAGGGCGTTGGACGTCTATGCAACTGAGTCTTCAAGAGTTTTCTAAGTTTTTAAGTGTGAATAATGGAAGTTGTAATGGAAATTGAGCGCGACTTGTTGGAGCAAGCTGATAATGTCGCTACTTTGGGCGAGTGTTTCGCGTGGATGCAACGATGCGACGAGTGCAGTAGAAGGGCTCGAAGAACGCAGTCGTGCCAAGCTTCCTCGGCTGTCAATTGGAAATAGACAATCCTTGGTGGTCAGGATCGCGCAACTCGAGGGTGCAAAAATTCAGTTGCAGAGATGTTTTATACATTTTGGCGGTGATTATACGGGTACAAACAGCAGTGATGCGGAGAGACTCGTTTGGCGTGAAATCGATACCGCGTTTGAAAGCCGCATACTGACCGGTGCCGTGATAAATTTTAAGCACATCGAACCTCGCCAATTCCTCGAAGATGCTAGAGAAATTGTGCTCGAGCATGTGCGAAGCGCCATGCAGGAGCATGATAATATAAAAATGAACACAATGTTTAACGGTGAATTTGTGGCAGGTGACAAACGTGCCAATAAAAGTATCACCACGAAAAATTATGAACTCTTTCGCTCGTCTGATTTGTAAGAGTGGTACCAGTCGCGCGTTGTCGAGCCTACTTTAACATCGTTAAAAGAATTTCAAGAACGCGATAGTGGCTGGGCGTTGTCACGTATTCTTAATTTAACAATTAATGTAAACAAATATAATCCCTTGCACGCGAGATGTTACATCGAATTACCGCGAGAAATTAAGCTGAAGAGAGCGGTAGTCAACGTACAATCTGTGGACAATGCGTGCTTCGCGTGGTCGATGATGGCCGCTCTGCATCCGGTTGAAAGAAACGATTCCGGAACGGGAATCTTCGTATCCTCATTACTCGATGGTGTTAAATTTCAAAAACATTGAGTTTCCGATGACGTTAAATCAAATTAAAAAGTTTGAAAAYCTCAACAACATCTCCATCAACATGTACTGCATCGAGAAGCAGAAAGAACTCTCRATCCTTCCGATTCGACTCACCGAGAAAAAAATGGACAAGCATGTTAATTTGCTATATATGCAGAATGACGATGACGTGGGACATTTCGCGTGGATAAAAAATCTATCCCGCCWTGTGAGCTCACAATTGAGCAAACACAAGAACAAGAAATTCTTTTGCGATCGGTACGTACACACTAAATAAAAATTATAAAATATTTTATAATTCTTCGAGAGAATAATAATAAATTATATTTCTTTTTGCAGATGCCTACACTACTTCAGCTCGAGTGAAAAGTTGGAGGCTCACGCTGTGGATTGCGGACAAATGAACGACTACGCGATCAGGTTGCCGAGCGAGGATGACAAGTGGCTGAGTTTCAAGAACCACTGCAGGAAGGAACGAATGCCGTTTATCGTTTAGTTTATCGCCGATCTAGAATGTACCTTGGAGAAGACGGAAACGGAGGATACGTCCAAGTACCATCGGGTATTTAATCTAGCATATTATGTACACTGCTCGTATGACGTCTCATTATGCATGTATCGGTTTCGTCRCGATAAATATTGTATAGTGTGGTTCGCCGAGGAACTTAAAGTTTTAGCGCATAATGTAAAATCTATTTTATCGGCTAACGTTCCCATGGAATTTACGCGAGATAATTTAGAAAAATTTAATAATGCTACGCACTGCCACATATGCGAAAAACCGTTCGCGCCAGACGACACGCGGGTACGCGATCATTGTCACTTGACAGGGCGATTCAGAGTTTCCGCGCATTCAAATTGTAATTTAAATTACAAAGATTCTCATTGCATTCCCRTAGTTTTCCATAATTTATCCRGCTACGACGCGCATTTTATTATCAAGGAAATAGCCACAACGTATGACGGACGTGTTAAGCTATTTCCGATAACGGAGGAAAAATATRTCTCATTCATGAAAAATGTTAAAAGCACTGAGGACGAACGGAAAAAAAATAACATAAAATTACGTTTTATAGATTYATACAAATTTCTTAYTTCRAGTTTAGATAAATTGGCATCGTAKCTCARTAWAGATAAACTACGGATAATGCAACGCGAATTTTGTAATTTACCAGCAGAAAATTTTGATTTGCTCACGAAAAGGCGTCTTTCCGTATGAATACATTGACTGCGTCGAAAAGGTTGGAGGATACGTGTTTACCATCGCGCGAATCGTTTTATAGTTCGTTAACAGGATGCCTATTCTGTAACTTCCTAACGACAGTATCGTTATCGTTACGTAGCGACGATTGTCGCTTGCGCTAACGATATTGTAACGAAAAAGCTATTCTGTAACTCGGRTTAACGATACGATATCGATACAAAATGCGATATCGACGTCGTTATAAAATCAAGTATACCTTAATCGACATAACTCCGTCATTTTTATCCTAACCAATCAAATCATCTATTTTACAGATATGTCTAGAGTTTGTGAACACGAAATAAAACATTGTGTATATAAGTTCTTATTAAAGAAAATTTAAGAAAGAAATCGCGGGAAAGTTTACAGAGAAATTTCACCAATAAATATGACAGAGTAAGTGAGAAATAAAAAGAAATATATATGGATATGCGAAATGAGATACATGTAGAGAATTTAATATATCTCTCTTTCAGAAAAACTAGTAAAACACGACAAGGGAGAGCTAATCGGCAACAAATTGAGGCTCTTGTATCTCATTTGGAACAACATCCATATATGGCTATAGGAAAATTCAATAGTATGAATGCAAACGAAAATGTACAGAAGAAATGGAACCAATTATCAGAATATTTAAATTCTTTAGCTACAGATGGAAAGAAAAAAGATCCTGGAAAACTGTAAGTATATATACATTAACTTTCTTTATTTCATGTTTAATTTTTAGTATTTTATTTAGTATTATATCCATATTTAGTTTTATATTTGATGATAGACTTGGCGAGATTACAAATCCAAAGTATCGGAGAAAATACAGAAATTGAGACAAAAAAGATCACGAATAGGAAATAATCCCATAGGTATTACTCTGAATGAATTAGATGAAAGAATTTTAGGCATTATCGGACATGATTATGTGCAAGGTCTTGCAAATGTGCCGGACAGCTTTCCTGAAGAAAATTATGTAAGAGAAACAAAAGGAATTTTTTGTTTTATATGAATATTTATACATGTAACTTGAAATATATATTATATATGCAGTTTATTATATAGTATATATTATTTGCAGAATGCTGTGGAAGAATTGGCATCAGGAAGCACAGATATTTTAAATATTCCTCCGGCACCAGTTGTTATACCGAAATTAAATAACATAGACATTGGTAAATATTTTTTTATATTATTAATGTTACAAAAGAATTGTTAAGAAAATATTTCTTTTAATAAGAACTGGTACACAAAATTAATCTGAAACAAAACATGACACAGATGTTTGCGTGCAAAAGTAGACTTACTTTAGTAAAAATTTAAACATTTCAATCCTTATTTACATTCTTTTGAGCTAAAAATAAGGATGTTAACTTTTGGCTAAAATAAACCTAAGTAATTGTTAAAATGTTATTCAACAATTTCCCCTATATAAGTCTACACAAAATAAATATTTTACGCTTAAACTCTGATTTGTATTGATCTAAAAGTAATTTTGTTTTAGAATTATCTAAAAATGAGTCAACATCTGTTTATATTAATAGATTTATAAAYATTTGTATATTAATAGATTTATAAATATTTGTATTATAATTTAACCCAAGAAGATATGAATGTTTTATATTATTATTTTATATTTTAYATTTGTAGACAATACACATATAGGTAACGAAGATGAGAGATTAATATCTTTTGAGGAAGACAGAATACTTTGTAATGAAAATTATGAAAATGAATTTGTAGCAATGGAAAATGGCGTAGGATCTTCAATATTACAAAGTATATATTTGTATAAAATTTGAACAAATGTAAATTTTGTACAAACATATATTTTGTGCTATTGTATTTATGTCAATGGAAGTTAATGTCAGATTCTTCAATGTCACAGAATGCATGTTAGTATAAAATTAAAATTTATTTAACTTTTGGTGTTCAGATAATTCCATGTACTATTATATATAATATATAGTATATTACATATATATAATAGTATATGAAATTATCTAGACATATATATAAAATATATATTATTATATATTATTATTATATATATGGAATTAATAGTATATGGAATTATCTGAACACCAAAGTATATATATGTATATATCATATTTCATGTTTTATATTTATGTACTTATATATTACATTTATATATTARTAGACACAACACAGAACATGCAAAATAAGACATCGCGCATGAAAGGTAAGTATCTCACAAAATTTTTGTAAAAATTATTTCTTAGAATTGATTAATATTGCTTTAAATATGTTTATAGCTAATAGTTCAAAGAGATTAGCAGTGCAATTTTCCGAAACGCGGGAAGTATTCCAAGAAATAGCGAATAAACAAGCAGATGCAATGCACGTTAGTATTCATATTTTATTTATATAAAAGAATTCTAATTTTAAAATGTAACTAATATATAGATGCTCTATACAGATTCTAGCTGAGGCAACATTAAAAATGAGTGAAGCAATTGATAAAATAGCTAAAAATGAAGAACGATAAACACATTTATTACAAGTTATTTTGAAGAAACTGGATAAGCAGAAGATGGCTGGTTAGAAAATTTCCTTTGATGACTTTATTGGAAAAG
>JANQDE010001597.1:0-13229 GCA_037157785.1 Cephalotes varians | reverse complement strand
GAATGAAACGGAACGTGTCCATAGTTTGCAAGTATTGCGACAACATTCTCGCATCTATTACTGTCAAGACTTATATATTTTAATTAACCGTAGTTTCCGTTTATAAGCAGAAGATAAAAAAATCTCTTAATGAGAAAATCCAGACGCTTCAGAGCTACCGTCACCGTCAACCACAGTGRAAGAGGAACGTTAGATTGGTGGGGTCGAGCAGTATGGAGGGGGCTGTATACCAGTGGCTCAGCGGAGTAGGCGTATAGGAGAAGGAGCCTCTGGTGGCCCGCGGGCCGCCAGTTCGTCACTCCTGGTGTGGACCAATTTTAACAGTAGAGGAGGCGCAGCAAGATGTAAGTTATACCATACGATTTCGTACCGCTCTTCTGTGTCTTTGTGCATTTCTGTTTGTGAAGTTCACTAAAGTGCAACGTAGTTGCACTACTGACACCCCGTGCGGAGGGCAATGATCAGGCCGCACGTGTGTGATGAAAGTTGAACTACGTATACTGTCGAGGGGCCTAGCCAACGGTATTAGGCGTTTCTAATAGCGATAGGTGTAGAAACCAAATCGGCATGAATGGTATTCGTAATAAACTGACAGGACGGGAATTAAGGTTAACCGTGGATTGATGGCAACGCCTAGGGACTTTTGTTTGAGATAAGTGAGGGTGTCGTTCTGCAACTTTCTCGTATGATTAGGGAAACACCAGTTACGACCACTGAAATATAATAATACTGGAACGTGCGCGGGCGCTAGTGTCGTGAAATGACAAATAGGGTCTTAAGTGGTATCTTTGTCTCTTTTTAGTACAATCTGGCTAAAAGTTTCATTGTTATTAGATAAATGTAAACGTCTTTTATAAGGCTGGATCTTCATGCAGACACTGGCGTTTTGACACCGAGCGCTGATTGGATAAAGTATTTTTAGAAAAATTTTCTAGAAAGTTTCTAGTAAAAACAATACTTTATCCAATCAGTGCTCGGTGTCAAAGCGCCAGTGTCTGCATGAGGATTCAGCCTAAATGTCTTTTTACGAGACTGTACAATCCCCACTATCGTTTACCACACATGCGTAGTATAGCTTAGAGAAGGCTAAAGATACCACCTTGGACGCTCTCTCTCGGATCACACTTATTCATAGGGTCGCGCTCGTTCCAGTATTATTATATTTCAGTGCGTTTACCACACATGCGTAGTATAGCTTAGAGAAGGCTAAAGATACCACCTTGGACGCTCTCTCTCGGATCATACTTATTCATAGGGTCGCGCTCGTTCCAGTATTATTATATTTCAGTGGTTACGACTGATTTGTTTGATAGTTAAGTTGACACACAATAGACGATGAACTTATTTCGGCAATTAGTAAGAATCTGTAATTCATCGTGGTTCACTATAATGTGTGGAAGGCTGTGCTGGGCTGGAAAAGGTGGTTACACGACAATTTCCATAAAAAAGAGGGGATAACGTTGGTACCAATGAAAATACCCTAAACAACACAATTTAATTTTTGCAGATTAGTAACATTGTATAAGTAGTAATCTGTCAGTTTACGGAAACCTGTTTGAAATATGCGCGCGTAATATTTTATAACCCCATGTGAAACATATTGTGGCATTTAATAAAAAAAATTAAATAAAAATCTGAAAGCATAATAACATAATAATGCGTAGAGATTATAACAAGGTGGAATAGGATCTTTAAAAAAACAATAAGGAGCAATAAAGAAGAACAAAGAGTATTAAAATATTCATTAATTTATTTCTTCTTTTCCAACAAGTTTTGATAATTTATTTAAAATTAAAAAGAAATCTACATTTTCCATGTTAGTTTTTATTTCTTCCCAAATTTTTTGTAACTTGACCTCTTTTTGTTTTTATGAATAGTAATTAATCGTCTTCATCATAACAGCATTTACCATTTTCTATTTCACACTCACTTTGAAATTATTCTTTTTTTTATCATTTTTGTTGTTTCGAATGCATCTGATGTTTCGATTTCTTTTTTAACTTGAGCAAGTTGAAGTATAGGTTTTTCATGCCTCTTATGACTCCCGTTTAAAATGTATTGATCATTTTTAATTTTTAATCATTTGCAACAGTCATTTTGTAACTTGTTTTGACAGTCAATTTGTTCGCAACTTGTTTTAATGGTGGGATCTAATTGTTTAAATGTTGTTTGTGCACTGCATTTTTCAATATAATAAAAAAAAGGAAAATACAATACAGCAAGAATTCAACAGCTAAAACTGGAATACGAGGGACCGGTACATCTTGTGTAATGCTAATGCCGGCACATACTGTGACTTTCAAGCCTCATAATTCAACATAAGCTATAAGAAAATGCAATCAAAAATAGGGTGTTCCATTCAAGAAATTAAAAGTGACTTTCATGTGACCTTCAAACAATTATTTAAGGTCAAATTAATAGCACCGTCTTATGTCCCCCTTGAAACCATAAAACTTTTGTCTAAAACATTTTTTCGTATCTTCCATATTTTTCGAGATATTTGCCTGGGGAAATTAAAATGAAACACACGGTATATATACATATATATATATATATATATATATATATATACAAACTAGAGACGTTCTTCCTTTTTTGGTCTGATGTCTCAGCTTTCGATATCTTATGGAGAGTACCTTCTTTTTAATGATTTATAAAACTTTTTAAACGGTTTACATGCGTAGTAATGTTTTTCGGCCCATTTTAATCGTATAATTTACATCCGAGTTTTTCTAGTATCGTATATAGTCCGGTTTATAGAGAATCTAGTTTTTTAGATCGTCCGTGGCGCATGGTTTCGTCATGCAATAAGACCTTGTCCCCTTTAAATTCTTTCTCCCTAACCTTTTTGTCGTGATATTCCTTTACCTTTTGTTTTTCCTCCTTTAAGTTTTCTCTCGCAATTCGGTTTGTAGTTCGCAATTTTTCCCGTAGCTCTTGGGCGTAGTCATCGTACGTATAGGATAATTTTGGAGGATTAAATAAGGCTGAGAGTAAAGTAGCTTGGTGTTCATACACAAGCTCGAATGGTGTATATCCTGTTGCAGTATGCGGGGTCGTATTGTATGTAAATACTGCATACGGTACCACTCGTCCCAATCTGTCTGGTCGGCGTTAAAATAGTGACGAAGACATTCTGTCAATATCCGATGTGAACGCTCTAGGGTTCCGTTGCTTTCGGATGATAGGCGATTGTTTGCACTTTATTATTAATTTCTAGTAGTTTGCACACGTTTTTAAACATATCGCTCGTAAAATTAGTACCTTGGTCCATTAATATCTTTTCCGGTATTCCGTATTCTAGTACTATTTTCGTAGTAAATTTTTTAGCAACTGTTATGGCTTTTTGATTTGGTGTAGGTATAGCTTTGCTAAACTTTGTTAAATTATCTTGGAAGGTTAGTATATATTTGTTGCCTATGCTTGTTATCGTTAGAGGCCCTACAATATCTAACGCACATTTTTTTAATGGTTTGTCGGGCGTATCTGAAATTTTTAGAGGTGCTCTAAATTTTCGGAATAGCTTATTTTTTTGTAATATTCGCATTTGGAGACATATTTTTCTACGTCTTTAGTGATTGCAGGCCTCGCGTCATTCATTTGAATATGGTTTAACGTTCGTTCTATTCCTTGATCCCTCCGCTGGGTGCATCGTGATATTCACATCTGCTGCTTCTCTTATTCGCTATTCTTGCAGGCGTATCTTCTTTCTTCTTCGCAAGTAATTGTGAATACGTATCTGCTTAGCGCATCGGCGTTAGCGTTAACCTTCTCTAGTTTATGAATTATTTCGTATTCATATTCTTCTAATTTAAGTCTCCAACGTATTAATCTTGATTCAGGATCATTGATATTAAATAACCAGATAAGAAGTTTGTGGTCTGTTATTATTTTGAATTTAGTTCTGTATAAGTACGGTCTGATATATTTTACTGCCCATACAATAGGAAGTAATTCCTTTTCAGTAGTATTGTAATTTTGCTCGACTCGCGACAGTATGCGGCTGGCGTAAGCGATCGAGCGGTCTTGACCTACCTTGCCCTGCGATAATACTACTATAGCATAATCTGAAGCATCGGTCGTTACGAGGAATTCTTCGTTGAAATCTGGATATTTTAGGACGGATGCAGAAGTTAATTTATTTTTTAAAGTTTCGAACGCATGTTGCTGCAGAGTAGTCCACTCAAATTTTTCGCCTTTTTTTGTTAGCTTCGTTAGAGGTTTAGCTATTTTGGAAAAGTCTTCTATAAATTTTCTGTAGTATCCTGCTAAGCCTATAAATGCCTGTGTCTTTGACCTTCTTGAGGGTCGGAAAATTTTTTACCGCTTCCAGTTTGGAAGGATCCGGCGAGATACCGTTCTCCGTAATGATATGCCCTAAATTACTTCTTTCCTTAGGAACTCACATTTTCGGGTTGCAGTTTCAAGTTACTGTCCCGTAATCTATGTAGCACAGTGATGAGTAGTTTATTATGTTTTTCTAGGCTGAGGCCGTAATGACGATATCATCTAGATAGACTAAACATTCAAGTCCTTGTATTCCTGTCAATACGGAATTCATTAAGCACAAATGTCGCTGGTGCATTTTTGAGCTCGAATTCTGTTAAACTCGTAATGTCCATACGGTATAGAGAAAGCTGTTTTGCTTTTATCGCGTTCTGTCATTGGTATCTGGTGGTATCCGGATGCGAGGTCTAAGGTAGTGAAGTATTTTGCGTTTCCTAATTGGTCCAGAATATCTATGATATTGGGTATTGGAAAGGCGTCTCCAATCGTAAGATCGTTTAATTTTTGGAAATCTATCACTACTCTTAATTTTGGCTTGCCTGATGCATCCGTCTTCTTTGGCACTACTAGTAATGGCGCGTTCCATTGACTAATGCTAGGTCTAATTATTTCTTGTTTCAGCATTTCTTTAATTTGACGATTGACCTCTATTTTATGCTTTTCGGATAAGCGATAAGGTTTTACATTTACGCTAGAAAAATTAGTTTTTGTGATTATCTCGTGCTCTATTTTTGTAGTATGTTTAAAGGGTCTTCCTCTAAATGAGAAACGTCGCTGAATTCGGTGCATATCTTTATTAAGGTTTTTCTTTCTTCAAGATTTAAATGATTTATACGTAAAAGATTTTTTATTTCTTCGAGAGAAAATAAGGACTCGCTTATATCTTCCAGATTTATTGGAAATTCTTCTGCAAAAGCGTCTGTTGCTATGTCCTCGATAATTATTTGAGGCACTTGTATTTCTACTTCACCTTCGGTGGTGTTTAATATGCTTACGGAGCATATGAACTCTTGAGGTTCTACTAAGCAGCTTCCTATAAAAATATTCTGGTGACGTTTTCTCTGCTTGTGTTATACCGATCGTGTTTCGGTTAGCAATTACTTGGACTATAGTTTCGCATCGTGGCTTTAATATTATTCGCCTGTATGGAAACAGCTTAAAACTTGTGTTTCCAATGTGGACTTCTTTGGTTCCATAATTGCATGAAATTTTATGTTTTCGAAATCGGCTCCCTAGATTCCGTCGTATTCCATTGAATTTTCATCTTTCACAATATACAGGATGTCCGGAAAATCGCGACGAATATTTCAGAACGTGATTTGGGACCCCAAAAGGAGGAAAAAAAGCTATATAAACATAGGTCCGGATATAAGTCGTTTCCGAGTTAGTCACTTTTATGTTTAAAAAAATGTATTTTATATTCCGCGTGGCATCCCTTTTTAAATTTTTTATTAAATTCCTAATTTTTTTTAATTTTCAAATTTTATTATTTTTTTAAAATTAATAATTCTTTTTTTTATTTTTTTTATTTTTCGATATTTGTAAATACATTATTTTTTAAATCAAGGATAAACATGGATAGGTATTTACATCGAATTAAATGTGTTTAAAATGACTACCTTCAGTACGAATGTAGGCCTTTATTCTCCTATCAAAGGAATTTCGAACTCTATGACAAACATTTGGATCCGTCCTTATTTCTCGGAATCCACGAATTATTCTTTGTCTTAAGTCARCAATATTATTGGGYGCATTTTTGTAAACAATTGAYTTCACGTAAGGACGGATCCAAATGTTTGTCATAGAGTTCGAAATTCCTTTGATAGGAGAATAAGGACCTGCATTCGTGCTGAAGGTGGTCATTTTAAACACATTTAATTCGATGTAAATACCTATTCATGTTTATTCTTGATTTAAAAAATAATGTATTTACAAATATCGAAAAATAAAAAAAAATAAAAAAAAGAATTATTAATTTAAAAAAATAATAAAATTTGAAAATTAAAAAAAATTAGGAATTTAATAAAAAATTTAAAAAGGGATGCCACGCGGAATATAAAATACATTTTTTTTAACATAAAAGTGGCTATAACTCGGAAACGACTTATATCCGGACCGATGTTTATATAGCTTTTTTTCCTTCTTTTGGAGTCCCAAATCACGTCCCGAAATATTCGTCGCGATTTTCTGGACACCCTGTATATCGGGTGTTTTATGGATTCATTTGTCAGCAATATAGTCGCGTATGTCTTCCCGATAATAGTAATGGAGTGTCCGGTTAGTAGCCGAGCCCGTGTATATAAAGGCCCGGCACGGAGCAATAGGGACCAGATCCGATCCACCAAGCTTACGGCACGGGTGTTCTCAGCCATAGCTATCCTCAAGGAGTACGGGTGTTCTCGGCTCTTTATCGTTAACAAGCAAAAGCACGGGTGTTCTCGGCTTTTGAATATTCGGAAGGTTCGGGCTTTCCCGGCCTTCATCCTTACGCAGGGCTCGGGCGTTCCCGGCTGTCTCCGTTTCATCCACGACTCGGATATTCTCGGTCGTTACCCTTGCAAGGCACGGGTGTTCCTGGTTTTGCCTCCGCGGGCTCGGGCGTTCTCGGCCGTATCCCAGTATCAGAGTACGGATGTTCCCGGCTCTGTCTCCGTCTGTCATACTAGAAACCAGCACCGCTGCAGAAACCGCGCATCACGGCCCGCGACCATTCGAACGTGCGGCCCAATCCACGCGTCGCGTGCGGCCCGCCGCGGGCCGCCGGCCAACCGATTCACGCTGTTACCGCGCCCGACGCCACGGCTCCACGTGCGCGTCAAGCCTCGCACGCGTTCCGCAATAGGGACTCGACGCGCGTAAGGCGTTACTGCCGACACACTGTAACTAAAGCATGTATCCGAGCGGAACGGGTTTCTAATAAACTGGCGTCGTATCCGCTCGCTCGAGACACGTCAATGTAAATATATTACGTACCGTTAAACTCCGCTCACGTGAACTCGTCTTCTGACGATTCAACATGTAAATACATTACTAAACTCCGCTCGTGTAAATTCTGCATGTGTAATAATAATACGTAAAGAATAAATCTGTCATCGTCTTCTTAAATCCACGTTTCTTTATTTCGCACCTGGCGTCCACGAGCTAGATCCGATCACGGACTTTCGCACTCCGCGCGCGAAAAGTCAGACCGTTACAAATAAGTTAAACAGATTCATTAAGGCACACAAAGATGTCCTTCCCCTTTCCTCACGCTCCAACGTAGTCTATCAAACTGCTCAGACTGCGAAGCTTCATATGTGGGTCAGACAAAAAGAACTTTGAGTACTAGAGTTGGGGAACACCGAAGTCACATCAGAAGGAATTCCACTCAGTTCTCAGTCATCACGGAACATAGACTTACATCTCAACACGAGTTCGATTGGGATAACGTTAGAGTGCTAGACTAAGAGCCTAATTACAATAAATGCCTCCTCTCCGAGATGATCCATATTAAAGAACAGAAACAAGAATTGAATGCACAAACGGATACTGCGTTACTCGACCTCATTTACAACGATCTATTTGTTGCGACTTTATGACCACAGTTTCCTTTCTATTATTTATTTATTTATTGTTTGTGACAACTAGCGAAAAGGTCGGTATTCACCATAGAGATATAAGACTAGAGGGCAGAAAGTATACGGTAGGCAGTAAGCGGGAGCGATATCGTGTGCGWTAGAGAAGTTGCATTAGAGGCYCCGGYTGTCTCTCTCGCACGTTARCGTTGATTGGCTGTCGAAATGATATGCGTGAGCCACARCGAATCAGCGCTAACGTGCGAGAGAGACAAGTAGGGCCCTTATTGCTATTTTTCTCTTTCTAGCACGATATCGCAGATTCCGCCCCCTTCTGTGCTCTATTCTTATATCTCTATGGTATTCACTCATTCGTATTTTGTTTCTTACCGTAACGACACTGTAATTTTTACTGGTTCTGATTTTTGTACATATTGGTCTTTTTCCTGTTTTTGGTAAGTTTTTATTTATTTTTTACTCTTTGACTTCAATACTCCGTTTGACTTAATACTATTCTGATACTATCATTAACTTCCATCTATTTATACTCTAACATATTAGCATATAAGCCAAACTAGACTTGCCAGCTAGAGGAGGGACCAATATTAACTAAAAATCAATTTGTACATCACTGAAGAGGACTCAATACGTCGAGTCGAAACGTATGAAAAATATACTTTGTTGCACCACTCACAAGGAGGACAATTATTTCATCCTTCACGCTCGAATACCAGCGAGGGCTCTACAAGCATTTATTAAACTCGTTTGTGTTTTATAATGATGTGTACGTACTAGTAGCTTGATACCTTCGTGTAATCCAATCTGGTAATTATGTAAGGCTTGCGTTTAATGTTATCGAATATGGCGCGTTGTTGCTCTGGCGTATGATTTTGTCTTTCCTCCATAGATTCATATAATTTCATTGCTATATTATTCACGTGGCGCCCGAAATCTTGTGCGCTTTCATCCGACTTTTGTCTCAACGAATTAAATTCCAGTTGCAAATGCGCGGTACTTCTTTTCCCTAGATATTCGATTTCTAATTCTCTTTTTAATTGTTCGTAATTTACAATGGTGCGGGTGTGGAAATTTATCATCGCCTTCCCCTTGAACTTGGTACAAATAATTGCTTCCAGTAAGGTTTGCTCGTCCGCAGGATGTAGGTTCTTCATTGCATAATTGCATAAGTTAAAAAATTTGCGCACGTGATTTCGAGACGTGCCGTCGATTTCTAGGATCATATTACGCGCTTTATTTAGGTTCAAGAAACTGATAGAAGCTCCTGGCTGATTTCGTACGTCACTATGAGCTCGTCCATATGTAAAATCCAATGCGTTTTCGTGGAAATTTCGCGAAACCCTATTTCTGTTTTCGAAAGATTCGCGCTCGTTTCGRTTGCTTCCGACTTGTATGCGTAATTCCCGAATTTCCTGCAGTAACTCGTGCAGTAACATATTCTCGGTAGATTGATTGTYAAAGGTGACCCTTCTTCCCGGTCTCGGTTCTTCAAAATACGGATTATTTTGTCCTRGTGTATTGCGCAGTCGCAGAATTTCATTTTCTATTTCTTCGCGTGGTGATTGTGCTGTTGGTTCGACGAGGAAGTGTGCCATTTCTCCAAGTTGTGCTTAGTAAGTTTCGTCGGAATCAAAAATACTTCCGTCGAGTTGCGTTAACGAGTTGCGTCTATGATTTACTAGTCCGAAGTGTCTTGTGCGTTCGTTCGCGGGTTTATTATTTGCAATATTCGCGAGTATGCTATAATCGATTTCGTTAAATGAAAATTCGCGTTCCGTAATTATATGAACGGGAGGACTTGTTTCACTTTCGCTGGAGTAATCTAAGGCCCTACGTACATTGTCGCGTATTTCATTAAGCGCGTTATGTACGATTGTTATTGATGATTCTCGGTTCGCTCGCCTGGCTGTATTAAACAGTAGCCAAGAGCTGTTCGGATTCGCTTGATTCGGATTGTCCGTCGCTCTGGACATAAGCGCAATTTACTATACAGGGTGTAACAAAACAAACGTTTGTCTGTAAAATGTCGTATTCCCGACTTAATTCTAAGACGATTTTTCCTTTACCACAATTTTATCCGATGCTTAGTTTTTGAATGAGAAAGAGAAATGTTTAACGTATTATTTATTACGGGACGCGTACAGAAGATAGTCAGGGACGACGCAACTCACTATTCAGTATGGGAACTCACAGTTGTTTACTCCACGCGAAATACATCACCAAGTGATACGAATATCACTATGTATGTACACGTTCTCGCCTCTTACTCCCTACCCCTCTGTCTCTCTCTCTCTCTCTTTTACCTTGTAGACATTCGATGTCTACAAGGTAAAAGAGATATATATACATATATATGTCTACAAGGTAAAAGAGATATATATACATATATATGTCTACAAGATAAAAGATATATATATATATATATATATATATATATATATATATGTGTATGTATGTATTTATTAAAGACATCGGTTCAATCTTTTTTAAAATTACGCGCCCAAATCATTGAATCTTATAACGCAATTCTGATTGAAGTAATAATTCGATGATCTTAGAAAATTACTTATCCCTCACATCGATAGTCTCGATGCTATTAGCATCTTAAAAAACTGTTAAAATCTTATTGCGAAAAATACTACCTCAGCCAGGGTTTGAACCTGGATCTTCTGACTATCCGGGGCAGACATCATTATCAATTCGACCACTGAGGCATATGGTAATATTCATCGCAATAACTTCTATAAGGGATTTTTGGGGTCGCTCTTTCGAATGCCGCCATCAGAATTTAATTTTATTCAGGAAATTTATCAAGGAAATTAAATATGGCGTCTATAACCGAAAATTACGTCAATAAATTGGGATTTTTTTTCTTGTAAGCGAACCAGCAAGGTTAAAATGCCTCTGAATCACACTCAGAGCTCTTTCATCGGTGCACAAATGAGTTAAACTTTCGAAAAATATCATTTAGTAATAAAAAATTCAATATGGCGGCTTCAAAATTGCCGTATAATCACGAAAAAGACGTAAAATCAAGATAACATGAAAACTTTTTGAATAATGCAATTTTTGTAGTCGTCCAATTTTTATGAAAAATTATACTCGAGGGTTTCCGAAGTCCACTATCAGATTTCCAAAATTCAATAAGGCGGATTTAATATGGCGGAAAAAATTAGAAAAAACTTTGGATTTCGTAAAAGTGAATATACAAGGGTTTTTAAATTCGGTATAAAAAAATTATACTTGAGAATTTTCGAGGTCGCTGATTTCAAATCCACCATCAGATTGACGAAATTTTTTATGACTTCCAATATTTTGGATAAGAATTGAAAAATAACACTATTGAGCTCTCGCAACTGAATGCGCACTACTGATATATGATCTTGTAATAATCAAAGGGTATGCATACTTCAGTATATTGGGATATATATTTTTGTGTATTCCAAAATAATTTATAACTGTCTGATTCTTTACACCACTTTTATGTGCTAGTTGAGGTAAAATAATCCAGCATAGGATCCACAAAAAATCGAAGTCTTTTTCCATTCTTTTCCGCCATATTGAATCCGTCATATTGAATTTTAAAAACCTGATAGTGGATTCGAAATCAGCGACTTCGGAAACCCACGAGTATAATTTTTCATAAAAATTGGACGACTACAAAAATGCATTATTCAAAAAGTTTTCATGTTGTCTTGATTTTACGTCTTTTTCGTGATTATACGGCAATTTTGAAGCCGCCATATTGAATTTTTTATTACTAAATGATATCTTTCGAAAGTTTAACTCATTTGTGCACCGATGAAAGAGCTCTGAGTGTGATTCAGAGGCATTTTAACCTTGCTAGTTCGCTTACAAGAAAAAAAATCCCAATTTATTGACGTAATTTTAGGTTATAGACGTCATATTTAATTTCCTTGATAAATTTCCTGAATAAAATTAAATTCTGATGGCGGCATTCGAAAGAGCGACCCCAAAAACCACTTATAGAGGTGTTTTGACCAATTTTTTCCATCTCAAATAACTTTACCGTTGAGGTCAAAATGAGTAAAGATTTTTTTAATTTCAGGCATTAATGCGTTAATCGATTTACGAACGAATCCATCTATTCATTATTACTAAGAGTTACCGATTAGTTATTTAGCGACTATTCCAGAATGAGAATTATTCCAGAAAATAAACACACGGAAACTTTTTTATAGTAACCACAAATTTTTCATCCTTTCCATTCCTAAATTATACATTTCGCATATCCGTTCCATATATGTTCCATATACGTTCACGGATTTACTCACACACTTGGTTGATTTTTACGCACGAGTAATATAGCTACGAGAGTTCTAACTCAGGAGCTCCGAGAGGTGTGCGGGGCGAGGGGAGCTCTCCGGAGCGAGAGGTATGACATCACAAGGGAGGGAGAAAGGGAAGTGATGGTAATCCTTCTTAGCACAACAGGGCCTTAGGAACGCGTGACTAATAGTCCCTCTATATTTTTTCATCTTACTTTGTCCTTTTTTCTAAATTCCTAATATTTAATTCTTTGTTCCCTAATCCTCTCATTGTGTCTGAGCTCTTAGGAGTGTATGATTAGTGGTATCTCGTTATATTGAACATGTCACAAATCGGAAAAAGACATGTCTTGGTATTCACAAATTTTCATAATTCAATACATTTTTATCGCTGAGTCACAACAGAGCGGAATGCGTGATTAATAGTGTCCCTTTATATTGAACATGTTACAATGTGTCTATCTTGAGAAGAGGGAGTTTAAAATGTGGAGGGAAACACCATTTTAAGAAGAAGAGCTCGGGCAACGCATCAGTCGCATAAAGAAAATAACGGTGGACAGTTCTTACTACGTAGAGTAGATTGCTATTACTGTATGTCAGAGTATACTTGAAAACGCCTRACGATGAACTATTACATTCCAATTCAACATAACGCTCCATCTTATAAGAAACAGCGTGACGAGTAAGTTTCAGTTCAATTTTTTTCATATACTTTTTCAACACTTAATTGTATATTCTTTTTATAACTTATCTAAATTTTTTTTCAGTAATTATTCGAAATCTCGTTCTACGCCTCATATCTTAGGAAGAAGATTTGCCTTGACGACCACATCTTATAAATATGTGGATGTTGGAATCAGCGTGGGACCAATGTCTTCTGTAGAAATAATCATTGGTGATAACCGTCAGCAATCAGATAATCCTGCTTCATGCAACGTGGGAAATGTTCATCGAAAGACGTGCTAACATTGAACAACTCTTGCAGTCTCCTGCGCCTTCATCACTAGCGATTCAAGATTTGATTGTGGAACTTGTTTAAATACAGGGTGAGTCATTTTAATCTATGGACCCGAATATCTTC
>JANQDE010001591.1:0-13138 GCA_037157785.1 Cephalotes varians | reverse complement strand
ATTGCAAAGGTGTCAGTGCAAAGTCCAAGTGCAAGCGAAGACTTTATTATTGAAGTTTTAGCTTGCACTTTCGCAATCACCTTCGTAAGGATCGTCTTACAAGAATCTTCCGCTTTCGCGATTACCTTCGCAAAGTCGCTAATTCTTGCTGCATGGACATTTCGGTTGCCATGCGATTCACTCATTTTAATATTTAATATTTATTATATTTAATACTCATATATATGTATATAGCCTTTCGGGCTATAACAATGGCCAGATTTTTATTACCAAAATAATATATATTTCATTTGTTTTCTAGCTCTCGTGCTTTATTTAATATAATATTAATATTTCAAATATAATAATATATAATAAATATAACATATAAATATAATAATTTATAAATTTAAAATAAAATATATTATTAGAAAATTAAATAAACAAGTGTTCCTTCTTGCCAAAAAATATTTTTAAAATATCTTGGAATTCCAAAATATATCCTGAGAAATAAATATTTTTAATTCTGTCAAGTTGAAATCTTTCTATAAGCGTCATTGCAATTCTATAAAAATTTAAAGCCTTTCTTAAATAAATTTCTTCTTATATTTCATGTAAGAAGAAATATTTTCAAGGAATCTTTTTATCGACTACAATTCCAAAGTTAACTCTACATTTTCATAAAAATAAAAAGTACCGAATGTTAATATTATGTAATATGCACTATGTCAAAATTAATTGATTAAATTTTACATTTTTTACTTTTCCGTATATGTTGTATGTAAATGTGTATGTACATATCAATCAATACTGCGACGACGGGGTTAGCTCCGAAATCGCCGAATCCCGTGAGAGCCCGTCCACAATTATAAGCTGTAATTAAAGCGATACGCGACGATTTAGGGAGCTTATTACGCGAAACGACGAATAGATCATACGCKAGACGAMRAYGGARCGATRYGCGAARTGAGAACTCTAAACGATGCGCGCAACGAAGACGGAACGATACGCGAAATGAGAACTCTAAACGATGCGCGAAACGAAGACGGAACGATACACGCAACGAAGACTAGATAGACAGTACGCGCGACGAAGAAGAGACGATACGCACCACGGAGACTAGGCGATGCGCGAGACAACGACGAGACGATACGCGCTACTGAAAGGAATTCGCCCGCAAAAACGAGACTGCGCGACTGCACGAGCGAGACGATACACGATGACAAAGACAGCGAGATACGCGATGAAATGAGCAAGACAATACGCGACAATAGAACGATTTCGACACGTAATTGCAATACTTAAAACAATGGGCGCTAGGCGCGAATGATCGCACCACTCTAATATATTTCGTTAATTGTAAAATTCGTCCGGCCGCTCCCCGCTCAGTATGTGGCAGAGGGGCGTGATTCTTTTAATCTTGGTTGGCAAGGTCTGAGAGAGAGAAGATCAAGAAATAAGCACAGCATAGAATTTAGTAAAAGAAATAAAAGATAAAAGTATATTTAACAAAGAAAGAAAGGAAAATAACACAAAGTATAAAGAAAGAAATAACAGATCGTGAAGAGAGTCGAATAATTGACTTCCGATAGATAATCGATAGACTCAGTGCGGTGTTTTCCGCGAATACGAGATCGTGCTTTTAACTTTTCGCTACAATTCCGCATGCTAGACGTCAAATTTGCCGCTGACTCGCGGATGATGTAATTAATACCAAATCTCGTCTGCAATACTGTTCATGGAACGAACTAGAGTATCGGGAGGGATACGACTAGAGATGCCGTCAAGGAACGGCTGCCCGCGAGCTACGGATTCGCACCACAAACGACACGATAAGCGCTGCAGCCCGCGAACAGAACGCGTAGTCCCAACCCGACACAATGCACGCCCCAATCACAGTACTTAGGCCGGTTCTACAATAGAGTCGCAAGTCGTAAGCCGCAAGAAATTAACCAATCATAATCGACTATTCTTTTTACATTTGACTGTGATTGGTCAATTTCTTGCGGCTTGCGACTTACGACTCTATTGTAGAACCGGCCTTAACACGCGGTTCCAATCTTCAATACGCGGCAATTACTATCACTAATACTCGACGATCTGCAACATCCGATGCACGACAATTTACAAAACCCGGTATACAACAGTTTACAAAATCCGATACTCGACACGATAAGAAAACGCCACTACAAACGCAATACGACTGTCGGTCCGCGACTTCTCCGGAGGGAGCTGATTCACCCGCGCTACCCGGAGCAGGCCAGCCTCGTGACGGTAATTCTCTAAGAAGCTCCGACTTAGCTCCGCTCGCCCCGGATCACCCGCGAGCTCAAAACGCGACACGGAAGAGGCTTTGGTCCTACCCGGAGCTTACCGCACTATGGAGTGGTCGGAATGGTGGCTTACACTGTTTTCGCTGTTCTGGATCGCCGGACACGCTCGGTGTGGTCCGCTCCAGATAGTTGCTCGTCGAACAGTGACTGCCGTCGGTGCTCGCCCAGGCCTCTCGAGTTTTGCGCCGATTTTCGGCGCATCCCCTCAATACTGTATGCTTGGAGCGCCCTCGATCCTTAGATCTTGGGTAGAGTCCAGGGATGTGCAAATTTCTGCGCGGCCCGTAGATCTTGTTGGGGAGACTGAACTTTCGTCAGAGGCAGGATCCGTCCGGCTGGCCAGGCCAAAACGGCATCCTCCTCATGGTTCTTCTCCGACCTTCCTTCCGCTCGGCCGCGCGGCGGGGTCCTCCTTTGTATTTCTCTCTTTTGGCACCGCCAAATTTTCAATTTCAAACTGTCGGGGCTTTCTTCTGGCAACCTGTCCGTTGCTGATGGGGCGACTTTGAGTCGGGGCACTTCCTCGGGCACGCCACTCTCTTCTTCTCCTGATGCTCCTTTCCTCAGCAGTGCTCCGGCTCCTCGTGTATACAAAATAATACAAAATAAAACAGTCAACCATTCCGCCTCTGCCGGACTCGCAAAACGACACGATAATCAGAAAAAAGAACACGATAATTAAGTAATTAAATAATAGCGGATGAAGTCGTTCCCCAATCTGAGAGGACCACCCCGAGCATTCCCTCCCTCGGTCGGGTCCATGCCCTTATGCCGCCAAAGGCGTCACGTCACAATATATATCAATCTCATATAATGTATTATGTATAATGTATTATATACATGTATATACACATATGTATAATGTATTATATACATGTATTATATACATGTATTCTGTCGTGTATCGTACCAGTATTAGATCGATATACGGGGTGTTTCTTAAAAAGCGCCCACTAATCATATAGTGTTACTCCTCATCTAAAACTGAATCGAAAAGTCCTGAACCACTTTTTTCTATAATGCTCAACGAAGCGATAATTACTGAGTAAAATTGATCCAATCGGCGCCGTCCTTTAGACGGGCGCACATCAGTGAGTCGCGTGCCGGATAGTATGCGTCTCACGCATTATTTTTATATTTATTATTTTACTATCTAATGAAATAATTTAAAATTGAACTCTATATTTTCATGAAATTATATTTTTAACCTATGATATCATCAAAGAAGCCAAAATTTACAGAAGATTTATTATATTTATAAAGATAAATAGATTGTGTGCAATATATGTACAAAAATTGTATCTCAAGTTGCCATATAACTTTTACAATATAAACACACACACACACACACACACACACACACACACACACACACACACACACACATATACAGGGTGCGCCGCGAGAATTTCGACACCACACATAGGAAGGTAGATGGGATCGAGATAAACATAAAAGTCCCATACTGTTTAACGATATTCGCAATAATAATCGAGATATTAATTTTTGAAATTGTACTAATGAGAGCAGTGCCAAGAGAAGTGCTCCAGCCGCTCGAGGTATATCCCACCCCAGTTTATTAAACATTGGCTGCCGGCGGCGCGTTGGAGAGGCAAGAGGGGAAGCGCGCCATTGCTCGGTGTCCGCCATCGCTGCTCTCACGTCTCGCCACCCCGCGCCGAAGAGCTCGCGTCGATGGTCGCTACGTACAATCGCGATTACAATATACTGAGACAGATTACAATACATATAATAACACTGCAAAAGTAGGATAAGTAAAAACCATAATAAACTTCTGTAAATAAAAATGTCGAAAGTGWRAAAGCGATAGAAACTGGAATCTTCTACGGAAAATCTAATTGATTTCTATCGCAATCCATCGCTTCTCTAAATCGAAAGAAAAAATTTTAAGAAAAAATATTCGACAGAATTAATATCATTATTTAACGTTCTTTATCGTCTTCTGTTAGGAGAGTATAATTTCATGTGAATATGATGAAATATCAATGAAGACGTAATGTTTCATCGCAAGTTTTGTTGGAATCTATCCTAAATAAATAACTGAAAATCTATCCTAATTAATAGTGTATTTATAGAAGAAATTCTAACTTCTTTATCGCATAATTACAAAAAAAGAACTCTTCGTTGTTATCCCTCCGAAGGATATTTGACATAACATATAGGTATAATTACCGTAGAATCCGCAGCGCATCGTAATCTATTATGAGATCGAAGAAGAGATGTTTTTCTACTATATTATTACAAAAAGCGTAGCATATTATGGATAAATATTTCAAGCATCGTAATTTTCTAATAAGATACAAAAGGCGATCGTATAAAGAATTAATGAAAGAATCGTGAATATTAATTATGACAGACTTTCACATTTCGTGGAAAAGGAAACGATAAGGAATGATAAAAGAATTTGATTTTGCAAATCTTATAGTATACTTACAGGAGGAAACAATGGAGGATTAATCGCGAATTTGCGATAAAGTGCGATACGAGAGAAGAGAGAGCAAAAAAATATAATTGTGGACACTGTAAATAAGTATTTTGTATTCATGCGTTTATTATATTGATTTTTTTTTATTTAAAGAATTATGTTATTTTTGCATCTATTTTTGGTGCACATTCACCGAATTTTTTCAGTGCAAGGAAATGTTACCGTTTCCACACTACCTTGAGGTAGATAGCTTGACATTTTTTTTTTTTTAAGTGGTTTCCCCAGTAGGCCTAATCCACTCTCTTTACACTTCTAATGAAGTAATTGCTCAAAGTGCCTTCCTTGCACTTGCAAACAAAGTTGGGTTCTACGAGAAATTTACCGTGTTGCACGGTGCGCCATATCTGGAGTAATCGTTTGAAAGGCCGCTATATTCATTACGTACCTCATCTTGGGTACCATGACGTCTGTGCTCGACTGAAGCTTTAATATAGCCCTAGACAAAATAATCCACGTTCAAATCATGCCGGCCAAACGATCGGACCACCTCGACCAATCCATCTGTCTTGAAAACGAGTATCGAGAATTTCCTATACTCTGCGAGAATAATGTGCGGGAGCTCCATCATGCTAAAAAATCAGCGTTTCTCGCACTCGGAGAGGAATGTCTTCCAAAAGATTCGGTAACTGATTCTCAATGAACTCTGCGTACATTCATCCATTAAAGTGACGGAAGAAAGTATAGCCTGATCTGAAAATTACCCACTGATACGTTACGGAAACAATGTCAAGCAGAAAAAAATGTCTTGATTTGCAAGAATATTTACAACTCTGTTCGCAAATACTTTTGGAATTCCCCCTTTGACTCCGGCCCTCTACTTCTTCACATCACTCATATAATTATAAATTTAGTACCTTTCCGCCTTATTTTAATTTGATTATCAACTGTCTTACTTACCAATGTTTTTTCATTTTAATTTTTTTTTCTTTTTTCTTCTTTCTAATTTATATTTTAACCATTTTAATATTTATTTATTGTATAATTCACTCGGCTAAGGATAACTAAGTACAGTCGAAACGTTCCGAATATATTATATCAATTATATGTTTATTAAGATGTAACGATGCACCCCGAATGCATCGTTACTAGCCTCCCCACAGCGAGCATTGTAATTACTTGCGCCGAAAAACCGCGTGGCCGTTTAACGGCTAAGACCGATTCGGGCCTGAACGCCGCGGGCCCGAAGCGCGACGCCGCCGTCGCCGCTGCCGCAGAGCGATCGGAGAAGGGGACCGGCTTAAGCGTGAGCCGGCTGCCGATTCGCTTCAATCAGCCCGAAAGCGGGTATAAAAGCGGGCCGACCCGTACACTAGAGACCGCCGACCTGTCCTAGCGACCCAGCTCCTAGTGATCCGTCCGCAATCTCCTAAGCAGCGATTGAGTGTGCTCAAACGCAGTCGAGAGTACTCGACACACCGCATCCAGGGAAACGAGTGTTCTCGCTTTCCCTCGAGAGTACTCGACATCCTGAATACACCGCATCCAGGGAAACGAGTGTTCTCGCTTTCCGTCGAGAGTACTCGACATCCTGAACACACCGCATCCAGGGAAACGAGTGTTCTCGCTTTCCGTCGAGAGTACTCGACATCCTGAATACACCGCATCCAGGGAAACGAGTGTTCTCGCTTTCCGTCGAGAGTACTCGACATCCTGATCCGCGGCACCAAGGAGACGAACAACCTCCTTCTTCATCTGACGGGCCCGACTCCGCGACCGTCACCGCGATCTCTCATACGCGACCTGAACTGCCGCGAATAGACCGAGCGTTCAAGCGATCTCCGCAAGGCCCGCGCCGCGCGATTAATCCAACACGCTGGTCGCTGCACCGGCGCCATGCGCGCACCCAGCACGATCCCGCGCACGGTAGACATCGCTTAACGCACGCGTTCCGGTTATCGCTTACACTCGCGCACGCCCCACACTGTACATACACACAGTACTCACTCCACATTTGTACATACATTCACGCCACGCATCACTCTGTATATATTGCTTGAATAAACGACTGTTATTGTTAAAAACAATTCTGATTCCGTGTCTCTGCTCTTCCGAATCCGGCGTCCGACGAGCCTTTCCGGCAATTCCGTCTCGCACCCGACACCGCGAAAGACGAACCGTTACAAAGTTATTCATTTATATTGTCCTTATTGTGCTCGTTCTTTTGACCTATCACATTTATATTTTTGCTTAACAAACACGGGCTCGAAATATACTTGGTCTATTTTATACAAATGATATGATGCATATTATTTGGGCTGAGCAATATTATACAAATAATAGATTAAGTTTTATTTTTTTTAATAATTAGTTTTACTTCTTAATTGTATTATTATTAAAGATACTACTACTTTGATTGGAACAACAATATTTTAGATATGATTTGAATTTAGTGAAGTGATACAATTTAGTTATAAACATTTAAGTTGAAACAGTAGAAATGTATCACTTAATTTTATTCCTTAATTGTGTTATTATGATATTATGATATTAATTGTGTTATTAAAGCTATTATCACTTGTGTTAGAACAACAGAATATTTCCTCCAAGCAACGCGTAAAGCTTGTCGCATTCTTTTACCTTTTTTAAAAAGGTAATTTTTTAAGATAGTTTTGTAGAGATAAATTAAACCTGGTTTTCATTAATTTATTTGCATAATATATTTGTTTTGCTAATTTTAGTAATTAGTCTTTATCATCATAGTAGTTTAGCCGTAATTTGAAATATTTTGATCATAAATGTATATGAATTTTAATATTGTATTAAGTAAAGCATGTGCACTTTTTCCAGTTTATCTCAGAAGTACCAAATCCAAGTATCATTTTTAATCATTTTGATTTTTTTAAATTAACATTTTTTGTTTTTCTATTTTAACAAAATAGAATTCTGAAATATTCTATTTTTATATTATTATTTATTTATAATAATTATTTTTGTTTCGATTTTAATGGACTGCGTGTCGCGGAGACGTCGATTGCTCTCGACTGGAAGGTGATTATAAGAAAAAAGACTACACGTTTCGATGTTGAGAACAACTTTGAAACAGAGCGTTTATTGAATATAGCGGTCAAAGAGTGATCGGGAACTGAACTGGAGCGTAGTACTGCGGTAATCGAAAGGCGAGAATAACAGGAAGAGGGGGCAGAGCACAGCAAAAACCACAAACAAGACAGAAGTGAGATGTACAAACAAGATAAGAGTGAAATATAAGTAATCATCACATCAATAAATTTTCCAAGAATCGGTTGTAGGTAAACAGTAGATATGCGGTCCAGCTTCAGTTCTTTGCTTCTTTGTTAAAGTTCCGAGATAACAGATAGATTAGATGAAATGTAAATTAAACCCAACATTCCGCCCGCCTTGTCAACTCGTAGTTGACAAAACCTTTCACGGACGAGGCTGACGATGTATACAAAGACTTCCTTTCTCAAGGTTCGGTGTCGATTGGTAAGAGGCACAACTTTACAATTGGTCTCTTGAGGGTTGAAGTGACTGTTTTGACTGTAACCACTCGAACTATGCCATCGGTTCCTGGATGTACGTCGATGACGCGTGCGAGAGGCCATTTCGAGGGGGGATACCGTTCGTCCTTGACGAGTACAAGTGCTCCGTTACGGATGGAGTTTTGAGCTTTGTACCATTTTGACGATGTTTGTAATTCGTGCAGGTATTCGGAAGACCATCGTTGCCAGAATGATGCCATCATCTGGTGAAGAAGTTGCCAGCGTGATAATCGATTTTGAGGAAGATCTTGTAGAGATTGTTCCGGAATGGTCGACAGAGCTGATCCTATGAGAAAGTGTTCTGGTGTTAATGCTGAGAGATCTGACGGATCGTGAGAGGTTTGAAAGAGGTGTCAGTGGACGCGAGTTTAAGATAGCTTCAATCTGCACCAGAAGAGTTGTTAACTCTTCGTATGTCAGAAGAGAGTCACCAATGACTCGTCGAAGGTGAAACTTGACTGATTTTACGCCGGCTTCCCACTTTCCACCGAAGTGCGGAGCTGACGGAGGATTGAATTTCCAAGTTACTCCATCGTTAGCGAGAAGATTAGCGAGATGAGACCATTCGCGTGATGAGGCTGTAAATATTCTTTTAAGTTCATTATCGGCGCCTATTAGATTTGTACCGCAATCACTTGTTATAGTAGAGCAAATCCCTCGTCGTCCTGTGAAGCGTTTGAAAGCGGCGATGAATCCGTCGGCGGAGTAATCGGTTGCGAGCTCTAAATGTATGGCTGAGGTGCTAAAGCAGACAAAAWTGACGAAGTACCCCTTGTACGATTTGTGGCCTCTGCCTCGAAAGGTTTTAATCATTAACGGCCCAGCGTAATCGACTCCTGTATGGAAGAATGGTCGACACGGAAGGACACGTGAGGCAGGAAGCTGACCGATAATTTGTTGGCCGGTTGCAGCTCGTTGTCGTGTACAAACCACGCATCGATGAATGAATGAGCGTATAGGGGCCCCTTATAATCTAAAATTTTTGACGAATCGATGATAGAGTAAGCTGCGGTCCGCCATGTTAGGTTCTCCGATGGTGATGATCGATGACCAGTGTTGTAAGATTGCAGTCTCGAGGCAAAATAAGAGGATGTTTCTCTGCTGGATCAAGTTGAGAGCGTTGCAATCGTCCGCGTAATCGTAAGAGTCCACTGGTGTCGAGAAAGGGCATGAGGCGAAGCAATGAGCTTGATGATGGTAGCGATTTGTGATTCTTCAATAGGTTGATTTCGGATGAGAAATAGGTTTGTTGAGTGAGTTTTGTCCATAAAAGAATTGCAGATTCCAATTCCGTCGGTGTAAGAGGATCTTGTTGCGCGCAACCCTTGAAGGTTTGGCGGAAACACTCGATCGCACGTAAAACCCAAGCGGTGATGCGGAGGAGCGAGGAGAGTGACGAGTATTTTTTAATGAGATCTCAAAGCTCGGGGTCGCGTTTTTCACAGGCGGTTAAACAACTTGGAGAGCATTCTTCGATATCTTCCGTTGGAGCACGAATAAAATTAGATGACGGCCAAGATATAGCATGGTGTTGCAACCAGGTAGGGCCCGTCCACCATAGCTTTTCTAGTTGTAAACGTTGAGGTGTTGTACCTCGTGACGCAAGGTCGGTTGGATTAATTTTTTCGACTATATGATGCCATCGAGAGTTTGAGAGTTCCTGAATGAGACGCGATTTCGAACGAATTCCTTCCATCGAGATGGATGACTTTTGATCGATGTGAGCGCGATCGCAGAATCGGTCCAGAGGTGAATAGGAACTTGTGATAGCTCGAGTACGTCGCGAATCTTGATTACTTGACGAACCAGTAACACTGCAGCAGATAGTTCGAGTCTTGGAATCGTAATGCGTTTGAGAGGAGCGACCTTTGTCTTTGCACAGATAAGGCTTACGTGAATATCGTCAAGGTCATTGAGAACTCGTACATAGATGACAGCGGCGAGTGCGTTTTGAGATGCGTCCGCGAAACCGTGAATTTCTACGGCACAATTCGTATTGCTCAAACCGGTCCAGCGCGGAATCGAGATAGCGGTGATGTTTTCGAATTGCGCGACATAATTCGTCCATCGAGATTTGAGTTCTCCTGGGAGCTCTTCATCCCAATCGAGGCGGATGGCCCAGAGTTCCTGCATGAATATCTTCGCGGTTATGATAATTGGAGCGATCCAACCGAGGGGATCAAACATTCGCGCTATAAACGATAGCACTGATCGCTTTGTAACACGATCGTTAATATTTGAAAGAGACGAGGTTGAGAAAACAAACTGATCGTATTGACGTTCCCAAAGGAGGCCGAGAGTATGATGCATTGCTTTATCTTTGACCGAAAAGGTCGGTAGTGTTTCTTGGTCGTTAAGTGGAATGTTTGAAATAAGAGTTGAGTCGTTTGCGATCCACTTTTTAAGAGTAAATCCGCCTGCCGTGAGCGTGTCTATTAATTGCGAGATCTTTTCTTTGGCCTCTGAGATGTTTTCGACTCCTGAGAGAATATCGTCAACGTACGTGTCACGACGGAGTATTTCGGCCGCGAGCGCGTGAGAGGTGTCGGATTCGATGGTGAGTTGATGTAAACAACGCAACGCGAGATACGGAGCGCACGCGAGTCCATACGTCACTGTACACAATTGATAAGTCTGCGGGTTGTCGCACTGAGATTCTCGCCATAGAATTTGTTGGAGTTGCCAGTCATTTTCATGAACGCGAATTTGTCTGTACATTTTTTCAATGTCAGCTGCAAATACGTATCGATGTCATCGCCAGCGGAGTAAAATATCTGAGAGTTCTGTTTGTAATTTCGGCCCGACGTGGAAATACTCATTTAAAGAGTAGCCGAAATTCGTTTTTTGCGATCCGTTAAACACTACGCGGAGTTTTGTTGTTGAGCTTGTTTCGCGAATAACATGATGCGGAAGAAAGAATTCGCAAACTGAGGATCTATCGGATGCGTCGACCGGGCGCATGTGATCGAGTTCGCGATACTCACGCATGAATCTGGAATACGCTGTTTTGAGCGACGGGTCCAATTCGAAACGTCTTTCCATACGACATAATGCCTTGAGCGCGGGGGTTCGCGAATCGCCGAAATTGCTGATACTTTTTTTAAGCGGTAATCGAACTACAAAACGTCCATCGGAATCGCAAGAACGAATGTCTTGAAAGTGGGTTTCACATTGAGATTCTTCAGGCGTCATTGTTGTTGTAGAGGGAGGCGCTATTTCTTCTTGCGTCCAAAAGCATTGTAGTAAATCGAGCAGCTCTAAGTCGAGAGAACATTGAAGGCCGTTGATTGGAGTCGTTGCGTCGACGTTGACCTCTGGAGGATCATTTGAGAGCGGTCCTGATAACACCCAGCCGAGGGTGGTTTGTTGCGCGATAGGGTCGCCGGGTTTTCCTCGACGAATACCATCTTCGAGTATTTGAGCGTACACACTAGCTCCGAGAATGAGATCAATCTGGCCGGATAGAGCAAAGTTCGGATCAGCGAGCTGAAGATCGTTAAGATGAGGCCACTGCTGATAATCAATCCGCGAAGGAGGCAGATAAGCGGTTAATTTTGGCAATACAAGAGCGTCGATTTCAAGCGAAATCGATGTGTTGATCCGAGAAGTCATCTGGAGAGATGCTAGTCCCTTTGAGACGCTTGATCGTTGAGCCCCGATGCCGAGAATCGGGATAGACGCGGCGCGACGCGGAAGTCTAAGAGCTTGAGCGACAGATTCCGAGATAAATGAGACCTCCGATCCTTGATCGAGAAGAGCGCGCACTTGACAACGATTTCCGAATGAAGATGAGACCGTCACGGTGGCGGTGGCAAGCAGAACAGGAACGCGCGGTCTGATGCGCGATTGAGCGATATGACTCGAGGTTACTGTGTCCTTTACCTGTTCGTGGTTACGCGAGAGAGAAAGCTCTTCAAGAGAGACGGTAGCATTGTGCGGAGCAGATGACGCTGGCACGGGCGTCGCTGCGGGTTGAGTTGACGCAGTTGTGGATGACGCATTCACAACTGCGCTGTTCGGCGCGTGCAGCGTTGAGTGATGTTGTTTACTACAGAAGCGGCATCGTTTAGTCGTTCGACATGCCTTTATTTGATGAAGGCCGAGGCAATTAAAACACAGCTTCTTTGATACAATCACGTCCTTTCGTTGGTCATGTGATTTTTCGTGATACTTAGGACAAGACGATATGTAATGTCCGGCTGAACACAATGCACACTGTTGTTCTTTTGCAGCAGCAATATACTGTTACGCCCGACCCTGTATACCGTTATGATTGCCGAACGCCGAATGGAACAAGAAGATCGGTGTTCCTGTTGCTAGGCGACGAGAGTCGCAAATGTTGTAAATAAGTTTGGATCGAGCTGTCGGCCGAGACGGACGTGCTCGGTCCTAAGCTGTATTTTGGATTGTAATAAAGACCCTTTCTCTGTTCATTCATTCGGTGTTGTATTCCTTTGCTCCGCGAGTGTCGCGTTCGCGAGTGTGTGAGTGTGTGTTATTCCCGAAGACGGGAATTCTACTCCTGGGCGTAACATTTTGGGGGCCCCTCCGGGATGAATCGCACGCCAACGATGGCCACGAGAAAACGAAGGCTGGCCACTCCGGAGCAGACGGCAAGGACGCCGAGCGCAGGCGACACGCAGGAGGCTTCTTCGTCCGYCTCYTTGCTTCAARCGCTAMRGAGCGAACTGCAGTCATTGCGAGAGGAGCAGCGGCGCACGCAGCAGGAATTTGCGGAGACGTTGCGGCAGCGCGACGCTGAAATACTGCGACTTCAGCGAGCCTCGCATGGATCCGAGATAAGTCCTTCCAATAATTTT
>JANQDE010001590.1:2452-13664 GCA_037157785.1 Cephalotes varians | reverse complement strand
GACCGACTTTGAAATAAACAAATACAAATATCAAAGAAGGCTAAATGTCGGTCTTGCAGTATACTTTGCGGCGGATCTTGGTGCCTAATTAGAATTTGTGAATCTTTTTACATTTCCTGCTCATGCGAACTGCGCGCCGCAATTCGTCGGACTTGAAACACAGTGCACAACATCGGAAACAATCGACTCACATATTAAATTGATAAACAATTTAATAATTTTGATGCTAACAAGCATCTATTGTATCCCTCCTTTCCTGAAATTTTTTTCAATAATTTCTTTACAGATTTTATATATATATATATGTATATATATATATAAATATTGCAAGAAAAGCAACATTATTTGTGAACATATACATTATATTCATATTTATATTATATTTCTAATAAATGTTCAATAGTTACCCTTTGATGCAGGCATAACGTATGATGATATATTATTTAATGAAGTTAAACTATTCTTTTTGTAACGGTCTGACTTTTCACTCGCGGAAAGTCCGGGATCGGATCTAGCTCGGACGCCAGGTGAGAAATAAAGAAACGTGGTTTGGTATTAACCAAAAGGAAACAGGAAATGAATTATTCTTTACGTAATATCATTACACGTGCAGAGTTTAATAGTTATGCAACGTATTTACACAAGCCTAGTTTAGCGGTAAGCAATCTATTGATATCGGCAAAGTTTAGTCGTTAAGCGATATCTTTTACACAGGCAGAGTTAAATCTTTTATCATTATATTTATACAGGCAAAACTTAGTCTTTTAGTGACATATTCACTTTACATTTCGTACCTTAAGCGAGCGGGTACGACGCAAGTTTATTGGATTATCATTCCGTTCGGATACATCATCTATTTACAGTATATCGGCTAGAAACGCCTTACGCGCGTTGAGTCTCGATTGCGGAACGCGTGCGGCGGGTGACGCGCACGTGGAGCCGTGACGTTGGACGCTGTGACAGCGCGGATCGGTTGGCCGGAGGCCTGCGGCGGGCCGTGCGAGACGCGTGGATTGGGTGACGCGTTTAAACGGTCGCGTGCCGTGATGCGCATCTTCCGAAACGGTGCCGATTCTTTCGGATGAAAAGCGCAGGCAGAGCCGAGAACACCCGTGCTCTGGTGCAAGGATAACGGTCGAGAACGCCCGAGCCGTATATTAAGCGGAGGCAAAGCCGGAAACGCCCGAACCCTGCAAGGATAAAGGCCGAGAACGCCCGAGCCTTCAGTGGATTCAAAAGCCGAGAACGCCCGTGCTTTTACTTTTCAGAGGTAAAGAGTCGAGAACACCCGTACTCTTTTAAGGATAGCTGTAGCCGAGAACACCCGTGCCGACAGCTCGGTGGATCGGATCTGGTCCTGAGTGCTCCGTGCCGGGCCGTTATATACCTGGGGCCCGGCTACGGAGTGGTAGCCGCGCAAAGCGGCGTTGATTGAACGCGTGGCGCGGGGCGCGCGGCGTGGAGCGCGAACGCTAGGCGCGGAGCACGCGCGGTGCGGGCGCGGAACGCTAGGCGCGGTGTGAGCGCGGTGCGGGCGCGGAACGCTATTTACAACTTACGTCTATACTTAAAACTAAACACGGTACACTATATACATTATGTACAACTAGTGATGTATCGTCACATTTTCTTTCAGAAACACAATGCCAGGATCATCATTTATATCTGTTTCCTCAGCAGTACTAGATATAGTTAAGTGTATATAAGCTTTCTGGAGTCGACGTTTGCCTTAATCATAATTAGCTACAAAAATAATATGAATGCATTTATAAACATGCTATCATAGATTAAATTGTACACATTTAAAAATATTTTACAACATAGAAGTTTTGCAGATATTGATAATATTGACGATTGTTCTCATAGCATATCTGCTTCTTTTAATATTGTAACTTCCCATGACTTTCAATCTTGTTCTGTTTCTTAGATATTTTTGCCCATCTGTCAACCTTAGACCAATCTTTTTTTTTCTGAGAAATAACATGTCCACTTATTCGTGAACTTTAACCATGAACGCGGAACTAAATCTATCGATTCTTCATTCTGAGAATTTTTTGTCACAAATTGAACAATTGCATGCGTTGTGTCCTTTTTCAATTCATTCATGTTAAAATTAATGAAATAAAAATACGTGTTAAATTAGTAAAAAAATACGATATACAATCATTAATTAATTGAATTGAGGTTATAAATATATCATTTCACATATACTGATATAAATAAGTGAAACGACTTACACTTTATCGTAATATCCAATTATTAGAATAAATAGAGTATCAATAAAGTAAAGTACAAGCAAAAAATATCTGGCGAGAATTCGTAAATACGACACTTCTTCTTCTTCTTTTCCTTTCCTGATTCCCTAGGTTAACGGGAATCAATAAAAGGAAATCAGTGATAAAAAGAAATACAAAAACACCATATCTAAACTGTTGGAAGCAACTCGAGCAACTGTCTATGATAATAAGGAACGATCGTAAGCCTTTATCAAGTCATAAGCTTACCTCGAGATAAGATCGACAATCTACACAGTTCTCACTAAGGTTGATGCCTCGTCTTAGGGACTTCGAATATACTGCATTCTTCGCGCGAAAGAGTTTCGTTGATTTATCGCTTCTTGAAACGAGCCAAACCGTTAAACATAGATGCATAAGGATAGATCCTTTCCAGAAATTTCGAGATGATGCAATACCACCAGCAGAGCAAAAACACGACCGTCCCATTCAATAACTCAATAGTGACCAAATACGACACGTGTGACACGTATCACGTGTAAGCATGCTCACGTCGTCATAAACAATGAAACAACAATGATATAGTTCGAATCGCTGATACAATAGGTAGCATAACAATTAGATATGATTCAGATTAAAATTGTAATAAAAACATGTTGATATTGCACATGATTGAGGATCACTTTTTTCAAAATTTAATTAACGATAAGCTGTTACAACAATTATAATTTTAATTATTTGTTTTATTATACTTTATTATATTATATTGTTATCTGTTATTAAAATTTTATTTTTTTTATCATGTTTACACTTGTACTTATGTATTTACACATGTTTATTGTTAACACTTTATTATATTATTTTTTTGTTTATTATWTATCTTATACATTTATTAACTTTACTGTTATTTTAAATTATTGTTTCATTATTAATGTATTAAAGTTAAGGCATATCTTTTATCACATATTTAAATATATACATTTACTTTTAATATCAGCACCTGAACATCTTACACGGCTCCTTATACGGTTTCCTAGTTCAAATATCTCAAAATCCGATGACGGATATTCAAAAACGTTTCCTTTTATGGAAAATGTATATCCTTTAAGTACAACTTCATTTATTTAAGTAACCGCACGTTTCGTTACATATTAATTCTTTATTTTTAAAATGTTTCCATTGTGTAAAAAAACGAAATTGTTAGGCCGACATGATGTTAGCGTAACTTTATTAATTTCAATTTTTTTTTAATATTAATGGAGTTGTCTGTTTATCAAAAATTATATTACCAATCGCATAATGTGCGTGTATCATTTTATTTGGCATAGCGTCGAGTTCAGTTAAGCGATTGACTACTTATACTAGTGGATTTTTGGGAGCACGAATCAATTTCTTTATTTTGCCTAGCATATTTTTAAATGAAAAAACCGAGAAATAATTTAAAGAAGTTTGCATACGTTCAACATTATCAGCTATGTGGATTAAATTATGAAAATTCATACTTTGACTTTCAAGATCATAATATGTTGGCATTAGATAAAAAAATGTTCTAAGTAATTCTCTAGCATATGACTTGTTCATTAGCTATAACGGAGTTACATAATATTCTGCAGGCTACTAATAACAGTAAAATATATTTATAGCGTTCTTCTGATAGCACATTTTTAAGAACAATAGAACCGCAGTACAAAAGAAAAAATCGAAACTGAGTAGCTTTCCAATTTCCCCAGTCTTCAAGATTATATTCTTTCCGTGGAACTCACAGGATATTGATGATGTTACCAATTTTAAGGATTCTCTTAGTATCTTTCGTTTTGTTCGTTTAATTCAAGCTAAGCTTGTGCCTTTATTTAACTATTTTTCGAAAAGACTTCGTATAACACCGATGCATAATAAATGCATATAATCTAAGGTCATACCTTTAATTATATCAAAATTTGGTATTAATAATAATAGTGAAGTTTCATTTTTATTGTGATGAGCTGGCTGACTCTGGCTTTTAAACGAGTCATGTGTCTGTAATGCAACCGTCATTTTTGGAAAAATACACGTATTTTTTCCTACTGTTAATCCATTTCACAACGTTCGCATAGAAACCGTTATGAAACCTTTACAACATTTTATATATAATCTCGCTGGTGTATCACAAACAAAAGCTGATATTTCAAATTCATCTCTTGAAGAGCCTATAATAATTCCATTTGTTGTTAAAATGTTAGCTTCTTGAATAAAATCATTTAGAAATTCTCCGACTGAAGCTGATTTTGAATCTCCACTATATATTGCAACAATAACAGAGTCACTGTGATAATTAATATTAAAAATTTATATTAAAATTGGCCAGAATTGTTGTCGTGAAGAACGAAATAGAGGGACTCCATCAATATTGACAAGAATATGTATTTTCCCTTCTCTATAATTGTTTTCGTTAATTTTTTTCTTCAAAACTTCTTCAATTCCAATATAAATAAGAGCCTTCGTTACCTTTTTTTGTCGTCATAATCTGTGTGGGTCGAGCATGACACGTGCCCAAAAGACTTTCCGCTCTGCGAGGAAGATTAATGTGTCCTTCACTGCGTAATATGTTTAAAAATTCGGAAATACATTTATTTGTTAACACAGTTATATTTGAAAGTGCCCAATATTTTAATTTTTGAGACAAAGTTAGAGTCGGAACTTCTGTTGTAGCAGTATCTGTATTTACACTTGGAACTAAATTTAAATTTCTTGTATCATCAACAGTTTGAGAAAAAAGATCATTTAGATTACAGTCCATTTCAGTATTTAAAATATCTTTATTAACTTCACACACACTTGCATCCGCATTTTCTTCCTGAATCAATTGTTTATCTCTTATAGATTGTTCACTGTTGTTAGTTCACTGTCAGTCTCTTTTTGTTTCCGTAAGAATCGACTTTTTTTCACATAATAATAAGACGATGCCATGATGTTATATGACAAGAAAGATTACTTTCTCAACATTTGAATTTATATGTGTCGATGGATTTACAGGATTACCAACAGCAATTGGTTCTAATCATTTAGACTGCGTTCCGAAATTCTTTGTTGTTCGAATATTAGACAAGAGATTTGTTCGCGTTGCTTAAAATTCCCCAAAATTTTTGCACTTAAAACAAGCTAAATATTTATTCGGACGTTGAAAAGAGAGAAAACAAAGATGCTGAGTGCAAAAAGTGTAAGCAACGCGAACAGACTTAATGATGACATGTTAGTAGTACTGTTAATGAATTTTAAAATACAGCTTTAATTTATCGTTTTAACAAAATAAAACAATTAATACTTAATTGATTAATTTTGTTTTGTTATTATTTTAATTGATAATAATTTTAAATGCAGGATATAAGAAGCGGGATATATTAAGAATTTTCGCATGAGTTGGTTAATTTAAAAAATCGGCCAGTTAAATTTAAGAATCAATTTAAGGGAGAGACTATGGAGATGCCTATCAGAGACGAATTTCTATTCAATCGTATTACAGCTTAACTACAGCAAAAATTGCGATGTAACAGCAATATTTATAATCAAGAGAATCGTCTGCATCTCCTAGCGATTTTTTTTGAAAAAAATAAAAATCGTATATATATATATATATTAAAAATCTTATTAAATAAATATCTTGATCTGATGTATTACTAATTCTGTATCATAGTGCAAATACTTTTATCTATTGGGTTGGGGAAAAAGTTTCTTCGTATTTCCTGGTAGATGGGAAATACGAAGAAACTTGTTCCCCAATCCAATATTACAATGTTTTAAGAGCTAAATTGCTAAATTCGGCTCTGATATCTAAGCATCTTCGTAGCTTCATAAATCATAAGCCAAAAAAAGATTTATAGAAGCAAATATTGCTTCTACGAGACACAACAAGTTTGAACATATGCCAGGGATTAGGAGAAGATAATATTATTTATTATAATACTTTTAAAAACGAAATTGCAAAATGGCTTTTTAGAAGCTTTTTTGTAGCTTCGTAGGAAATAAAAGTCTGATAGCAAAACATTTCTTCTACAAGACAAAATATGCTAAAGTACAGATATGTATCTGCACCGTGAATGAGGTGTAAATGAGTTGGTCCGTCATTCCTAATGACCCTTAAAACTGATCATATTTCAAATAAGATCAGCCGACTCTTGTCTCCACTGTTTAACTGATTACGATGAGACGTTGGTCTAGACAACGTTAGTCAATTCTTGCTCGATGATGACTCTTGGGTGTTAACTTCTCGGTAATTAATTATAACTTCGATTCAATTTAATTATAATTTATTTATGTAAAATATAATTTTTAATTTAATTTTAATAATTTTTAATATAATTTTAATATAATTTTTTATTTTTAATACTTAAGTAATAAGTTTAATTAAAATAATTAAAAAATTAGGCTAGGGATTATTTATTAAATTAAGTTTTGCAGTTGACAATTCTTAAATTTAATCGACTAGTTTTCTCAATTAACCAAAAATAGTAAAACCGAGGCTGCGTTTGGAAAGCGCGCCATTAACGCTATCTTTTTTTCATTAGACGTAAAATAAGGATAGACTGACATAATAGCGCTGATAGTGAGCTCCTCGAATGCACCTCGAGCCGACGTCACGTCGTGATCGTATAATGACAGTCGCTTGATGAGACATCGCCAACGTCGACCCAAGAATCGGCATCGAGCAAGAATTGACTAACTTCACTTGAGTCGACGTCGCGCCGCGATCGGAATGACAATCGGTTACGGACATATCTCCAACGTTGGCCCAACGTTGGCCTGAGAGTCGTCATCGAGCAAGAATCGGCTAATGTTGTCTGGGCCGACGTCGAGCCGCGATCGGTCAATAACAGTCGGTTTGCCGTGATGCTGCCTGTGTCGGCCCGAGAGTCGGGCAAGAGTCGGTAAACCCTACCTGGGTGTACTCTAAAAGGCAACGTCGGCGTATAGTTCAACATCAAACGGAAAGTGACATAATATCATTGAATAATGCAATAAATGACAGCAATGATCTATCAGAGGATGATTACAATAGATTGATCAATCATCATTCTACCGATAATAAAATGATTATTATACAGGATGTAATGAAGCCAGGAACGAGCAGATTGGAGGATGGTGGCGCAATAATTGAGATACAGGATGACGCAAATGAACAACGCCAGCAATATGCAACGGAAACAGACAACAATGGTGATCATTACTCATCAAACAGCTGGGAAGACAGCATTTCATCAGGATGTGAAGTTTTTAATGACCATAATTTGCATAATCAGGATAAAAATTATGCATGCGATAATGATATATTTTCTCATACTCCCCAAACATTCGGTACAATTGAAAAGAAAACATTCCTTGAGGAATTAAGACTTTGGGCAATAAAACACAAAATTTCCTTCGTTGCTTTAGTGGATCTCTTAAGGGGATCCTGGAGTGGAAATCGAATGAGGTCGATAAAACAGATTTTAGTTCTATAACATAATATATATGTTTACGTCCAGAGTCAATATKRTAATTYATGACACGRAAAATGTCGGTAATTTTTAATTCCGTTTCCTGCATTATCATATTAGCTCAGAAGCTATCGCACACGAGATGACATAGCTGGGATGCGTTCAGAAAAATCACCCGAATACGCTAGGGTATTATTCTATCCTTGTTTACGTCTAATGAGCGATAAAGATAGATTGATACTTTAGCGTAGACCAAACAGGTGATGTTTCTAAACGCAGGCCTGCATATGCAGAGCATGAGACTGTCTAGACCAACAAGCAAATTATGTAAATCAATATTATATAAATCAATCGCCTTTAGCTAGATACTTAGACGGTCTTATTTACCGCGCGATAAGATGCGACGCGACAGCCAATCATTATTTCGCTCTTATAGAAAAGTCGTAAACTGATTGGCTATCACGTCGCATCTTGCCGCGCGATAAGCCTTGCCACATCCAGTATGCAGGAGCCATATACGACTATGTTATTTTGTGTTCGATAGCCCTGAGAACTATCGCACAAAAGGTGCATTCCATTTGGTACTTACACGCTCGCAAACATCAATTTGCTCTTGTTTTTGATAAATAAAGAATAAAATGACTTCGAAAGCGTTGCAGGTGTCAAGTGAAACACAACTAAAATGACATAGGTGCTTATGCATAAGCGTAAGACCGTCTGGGCCAATGAGCATCCAGCATAAAGTCGCTATATTGATTTACATAATATGATTATTAGTCTAGACGACGCTCATGCTCTGCATATGAAGCTATGTTATTTTGTGTACGACAGCACACTCTTATTCTCGAAAAATATCGCATACAAAAATCTTGTAATATATTATAAAATTTTGTATGCGACATACATTCAAGAATAGACTTTCAGGACGTAAGCATGTATTAGAAATACAAATGCAATATAACATATACAAGCAATAATGTCACTTTTTGTATGCCCAATACTCTAAGTCAGGACATAAACACATGCTTGGCAATGCATATATCCTTCCTGAGAATATTGTGTGTGTGTATATATATATATATATATATATATATATATATATATATATATGTATATATATTGCACACATGTGATATTTTCGCTGCTTATAAAAATACAAAATATATAGTCTATGATATAGTCTATAATATAGTCTATGTATATCACAAATGTATAAGTTTAGATTATTCTGTTACATTGCATCGCATATTCTTCTAGTGTATATATTTACACATATACAGGGTGTTTGACAATTGTGGGGACAGTTTTCATGGGCAGCTACAGCGGATTAAACTAAGGCGGAAAGTCCTGTAGCATTTTTAAGTTTTCGCAATAGTCAACGAGATATTAATTTTTAAAGATTGCCCAATACGCGCGTCCGCCCAGCCTTCTACTAGCAAGTGTACGCCCGTTGCTAACTCGACGCTCGACTCGCAGGGAGTAGGGAGTAGGCGTAGCCAGCGCGCCGAGTGATGACGTGACTCATGGTATGCGCGGCGCGGCACGCTTGCCAATCACTCGGCGCGCTGGCTATGCTCCCTACTCCTCGCGAGTCGAGCGTCGAGCTAGCAACGGGCGTACACTTGCCAATAGAAGGCTGGGCGGACGCGCGTATTGGGCAATATTTAAAAATTAATATCTCGTTGACTATTGCGAAAACTTAAAAATGCTACAGGATTTTCCGCCTTAGTTTAGTCCGCTGTACCTGCCCATGAAAACTGTCCCCACAATTGTCAAACATCCTGTACATTTGTATGTATATACATATATGTATATACATATTGTTATGTCCAAATCCCAGGATTTTAGTTTTCTTTATTTTGAAAAGAAGGAATTTGGGATAGGAAGGGTATGGAAGGACATTTCAGTAACCGTTATCTCGCAGGCATGCACACAGTGGCGCGTGCCGCGAGTCGAATGCACTTTTATGGCTCCAGAATATGGGTCAACGTTCCGAAAGGACGCTATAACGCCTTTTTCTGAGAGCAGTGCGCTCATCGGTCCTAATTCGAGTCAAGGAACTTAATCCCTTTAACTCGGGATTGGACCACGTGCGATCTCCGTGGGCAAGGAAAGGACAACGGGCGAGGTCGTTGGATTTAATTATACAAAGCGAGAACGATTTTTGCTAACACTTAAAATTTAATGAGTAAAACAATCAGTATGAAATATAAGTAATTATCGAGTATCCGCAATACATTATCAGAGAATCAGACGATTTTTACAAACGTATTTATGTGTAAATGTGTGAATGGTAACGGGCGGAGCGGAGTAAAGTGAAAATATATTTATATATATTTGTATTCATTTGTAGGTTAATGATTATCTTCGAAAAGGTGGCTGAGGAAAGAGGAAAGAACTTTCAAAAAATCACATTGAAATTATAAGAGATAGGAGAATRGGGAAGGAAAACTGAAATGTGATAATTCATTTAACATTTCCGAATATTYCAATTCATTTTAATAAACTTATAGGGCCGGCCTGTTCCGTTGATTCCGTCGATTTACTGATATTTAATRAGACATTGTTGGGGATAATCGAACTGGTTGCATTTTACTGAAATTTACTTTTCTCAAGGACTTATAAAATCGAAATAAGAGGTTATTTAATTTCGGGAAATATGAGTGTTTTACTCAAACATTCTAATGGATATTAACACAAGGGAGAAGGTACAGTGAGCGAACATCAGAAGGATGAGAGGCCCGTTATATTAGTGGTCCTCAACAAATTAGAAATAGGTAAGGTCCACTAAAAATTAYTCGTGAACCTTAAGCGGAMTAAGGGTGTAGRGTSGAGATTTTACTGTAGAGTTAATGAATAAGGAAAGGGTGAGAGGCCCGAGAAATTAATGGTCCTCTCAAGGTTAGAAATAAGTAAGGCCCATTAGAAATTACCAATGAACCTTAGGTGGAATAAGAGGGGAGAAGTAGGAGGATACGCGAGTTGAATTCGTAGGAGAATCCGTAAGATCCGGGRTAYTCCGCGRGTTAATTRGMTATATAAGTATGCGTTGTGACTTACTATTTGGTGACGGCTGGACCTCGAGGCTGCTGGCTGATGTGAACTTATACTGAGAACTGTTAGCCGATCTTGTGAACTTGCGGAAGCACTACCGTTACGACTGAATGGAGTGGTAAGCAAAAAAAAGCCAGCGTGCTCAAAATATCGATTTATATAGAAATCTTTTAGGGGATGGATTTCTTGTGGGATGATTCAAGTTGGTTGGTTTCAAGGTTTTGGTTGGTGGAATATCCTTYCTTCATGATCGATCTTTCAAATCTTCAAAATTTCATTGGAGCTTCTCACATTAGCTTAGCTCCACCCGCAACGTAAATCTTATCCTACGCTTGTTAATTGGTGTTTGATTATTATTTATGACTTTTCTACGATCATCTATTGGCAGGTTTGGATCTTCACTTGCCCGCTGTTTCCTAAAGAGGGGGCAAGAAAATTCTCATAGCACCTTCCAGAAATATGACTTGTTTCATT
>JANQDE010000160.1:236865-271944 GCA_037157785.1 Cephalotes varians | reverse complement strand
GAGAGAGAGAGAGAGAGAGAGAGAGAGAGAGAGAGAGAGAGAGAGAGAGAGAAGGAGAGTCTATGAACAAAGCATCACTTTTACTTGATCGTCTCCTCCTTAGAGAGAGAGAGAGAGAGAGACTTTTGTTCGCTCACACATTAGGACTATATCGTGCAAAAGTTCGATTGTTAAGAATTTTGCGCGGTGATATGATACGAGATGGATTGAACAGAAATGAAAACGAATGGACGCATGATGCACCTTCGAAACGAGAATATTTTTTTCCTTGCTTTTTTATAAATATATTTTTCATGAAAAACACGAATATTTCTGGGATACAGTATTTTTTTATGTGACGCTATGCGCTTTTCGAATAAAGGTTTGCACAGAGTTGCAACAAATTTTTTTGGAAGCATTGTGTAAATCTGGAGTTGTTAAAGATAACGTGCAATGTGGAAAAAAATACTGAAACATACTAGTCAATGCAGTCGTCATTGCGTGTATTTCGCGATGCCCATAGTTTTACGTCTCTGTATTGATAGCTGGCATTTAACATCGAATTTGATCACTCATCAGCCCTATAACAACATACGTTTCTACATAGAAAAATTCCAGAATCGATGTCTCTTAGTAAATATAAAATGTAGTGTAAAATAATGGATATTCGAGTACAAGCAAATCATGATTTAAACGAGAGGAAACAGAGAGATGAAGGAGAAATATAAATTAACGCGCAATGTAATTCGCAAAACGTTTACAATTAGAAAAAGTTCGATAAACTGTAGACAACTGTAAACAGGAAAGTAATTACTCAGGAAATCAGAACGTAGTTCAATCAGTTTTTGCATTATTATTTACTTTAATTTTTCTCATTTTTAATTATCAGTGCTTTGAGAATGGTGCTGTTACAATAATTACATTGCATCATGTATAGGTGAAACTTTTATATCTAATATTATCTACAGTTTGAACAAAAAAATGCGATAAAATTAAATTTCATTGTAATGAATGCTTGCTCAATGTAACTTACATAATAACTCTGCTAACTTCAGATAAATAAAAAAACAAATCTTTTGATTGCACAGTTATGTCCGTATTTAAATGTTAAATATAAATTTTACACACACACACACACACACACACACACACACTTATATATACTTATACATATATATATATATACTTATGCTCATCTTTTCAAACAAAATATTACTACAATTGTTAAAATTAAAATAATATCGTATAGATAATAAAGTCATTTAAGTTCAAGATTTGATTTATAAAATTATATCTTTGTACGATCTAACTTTATATGTGATACGTGACGAAATTACACATTTCGTTTGAAATTCTATTTTGCTTCATCTTCTTTTTACAAAAATAGTAAAAGTGTAAGAATTTTTTTCATATTGAGCAATGATATTTCAAGTCTCAAAATTTGATATGTAACACTCCGCGTATTACCGTAGAAATATTTATGATATGTTTTATTTATTTATGTTTTATTTATTTTTTATTTTTTATAATTTTGCAAAAACATCTTTTTGAATTAAAAAGAGAAGTTAAAATGATCGTAAAATGTGATTGAATAAATGCATTAAAAAATGCATTAAAATTGCTTTCTATCAATTTTCTTTGACTTTGAAACTCTATTCATATGTTTATAAAACATTTTAAATTAATCGAGGTTACGGCCAAAAGTAAGAATAAGTACGGTTCAAAAAATAATATTTCAAGTAAAAAAATAAAATAAACTAAAGCGTAGAGTATAGTGAAAATTCCGAGTTTTAAATAATTATTTTCAGTTGTCAGAATGCGACTGTGGTTTTTTACATTATCACAACAGGACCAGATACTTTCACTAGACAACTGAAAATAATTACTTAAAACTCAGAATTTTCACTATACTCTACGCCTTGGTTCATTTTATTTTTGACTTGGAATATTATTCTTTGGATCGTACTTAATCTTACTGAAGAATCTTACAGAAATCTTTTCTCAGGACTTAATATTTTTATGGACCAAATGTTGGAACCACACGAGATTTTCGCTACCGAACGTTAATTCGTCTGGTTTTTAATAATCTTCGGTAAATAGGAGTTTCACGTCAATTAATTTAAGAAAAATTTTTTGTACTCGATACTTCTCTTTATTACTTTTTGTGTATAATGTCGTCTAGCTTTGACTTTGGTTTTGTCATCCACGTCATTTCATAATGTTCTTTTGTTCTTTTATTTATTATTTATTGTCATTTTTATTATTATGACTTGATTATTTGTTTACTTTTACCGCTGAAGAAGACAGTATAGTCGCAACGTACAATCTTTTTAACCTTTGTAATTTTCACAATTTAAATTAAATTGTAATAACACATAAAAGTGATATTTTCAATCAACATCCTTATTTGCTCGTTTTACCTCAATTCTATTGCTATTGCAAATTCGCGTCATATATTAATTTATTTTAATTTTAAATTAACTTTAAGAAAAATGCTAAAATCTTTAACCATAATAAATCAAAAAGTAAGAAAAATCTACAATCTGCTCAATAACAAACTATCAACTCTTTTGAACTATGTTCCATTCCTCGTGGGACGCGGTCGTGATCGTCATATCCATCGCCGAGAGTACAACTCTATTAAACTTTCAAAACTCCACGCGGGTGTCGCGCACAATGGCGCGAAGGAACGCGTCGGCTGTGTCAGCAGGCCGCGAAGAATCAGGGTCTCCCTCACCATCCTCGACACTCGTTCCAACTAAACTGTCACATACTTTCCGTATGGGATAAGCTTCAAAAATAGCAAGGAACCCTGCGCGGATAAAATGGGAGAAAACTGGGGAAGAGGCAAAGAATGGGAAGAAGTGGGGTCGTAAGATGGAGAGAAAGGGTAGGAAATGGAACGACAACGAAGAGAAAAGATCTGAAGACGGTCTTGGATAGGGGACTCGTCGCGTGTGTGTATGTTAGATGCACATGTGTGTATTTATTGGTTTCTGGCGCTTTAGTGTTGGTTTCGCCTTGGCTTTCGGTCGTTTATAACGGCGCGCAGAACACACGCATACACTGACACAATCTCGCGAGCGTACAATGAGGTCTCTGCGCCACCCTTAGCGAAGGGTTGCGCCGGTGCAGAGGTTGCGCGATTTTATCTCTGGCATTCTTCTGCCAAAGGGGTCCGCGACGAGATCTACCTACGTAGTAAAGGGGTTTTTGTGTTTTCTTCGGGACCACATACGCACGCATGTACGCACGTATATACGTGTTTGTGTATGCACGTACGCGCGCGCATCGCGCACAATGGCGATTCAACGTCGTTCCACGATCTTTTAAACAAGCGAAGGAAATCTTGAGACATACCCTCGTCCCTGTATGTTCCCTGTTCGATGCGACAACGTTGGCGAGTTAAGCTCTAATCCTATCCTTCCACTCTATCTTTCTCTCCTCTCGTATTTTTGCCTCGTCGTGCCCTTCCGTCTCGACATCTATTAACCGTCCTTTTCAATTCCGTTGGCGACATTCTCCTTACGGAGCACAAATATCGCCCGAGCGGATCAACGATTAGATCTCATCTGATTAGTTCTGGGAGTACATTGAGGGCTTAAGGGATGTACGCGCGTTCGTTTTCTGAGTGAGTTCTGTCGCGTTCGTCCGCACGCCGAGTCGATGGAGATAACTGGTCAGGTAGCGAGTATTTATTGTCTGGAAGCAACGAACAACGGGAGAGAATGCACCGATGCCTAGGATTGTGTCTTTAATCGTTTAGACGATTGTACGCGCGGAGTAACAAAATGTTCAATCCCTTTAACCCCATCTTAAGCCATTTCTTGAAAGAGATTTTATTCTTGAAAAATATTCTAGAGAGATAAATCTGTCAGAATTTCTATATGATGAACTTTTGTATTAACGTTTTCACATTTTACACTTAATGCCTATGACAATATCTTTCTTTATGTTATGCATAAAAGAAAGATTCGTTATAGATGCGTATCTTTTTTATAGATATATCCTAAGTTAATAATATTTAAATTATTAAGCACATTTTCTAAAAATTTAAGAAAAATAATTTATTTAACTTAGAATATTTGGTTTATAATATTGTATATTATCATACGATAGTGTGAAATGTATTTCTGTTAAATTTCATCGGATGTTATTGACGCGCCAGTGGATTGTAACCAGCTGCAACCACTTTACATTTCGATTCTATGATATCAGAAAGGTTAATATACATATATTTATATGTATATGGGTGTGATATGATATTTATGAGAGAGAGAAAGAGAAAGAGAGAGAGAGAGAAAGAGAAAATATATGCGTATTTCTGCTAATAAGTATGCGTACGTATCCATAGAATATAAAAAAGTTTCTCTCTATACATATTTATAAGTGTCAATATAATTAGATCTATTTATAAAAAATATAAATTATTGTTGCTTACATAAAGTGAGAAAATATTTTACTTAATAAATTCTCTCTTGCTGCAATACATAAATTGCAATTTAAAAATTATCGTTTCTTTGATGACATGAAAAATATACATATAATGTATATTTGTTGTTGCAATTGATATTATTCGGATCGCAGAATCATTTGTGAAAAATAAGTTCCAATCGCAGTTATTCGTTGCCATCTTTTAGACGAATTTCGGCGAAAATAATCGCTATCTAAAATATCTCAAAACCAACGGTCGCGATCGTTCGTCCACTATTTTTGCGGCACGCGAGCAAAATGCAATACTTTCGGTCATAAACGAATACACAACATTCAATTCGCGTATACCCAAACGATGTATACCAATTTCCCTACTTCCGCACTATGCATTAACACCAGCAGCGGGCTAACTAGATTCGCATATCTCAAAATGCATTGCTTGCATGTGTTGTAATTCGATGTGATTAACAGCGCCATGTGTTGGTAACTGTATGAACAAGTCGGCAATATTATCCACCTGGCCGTTTTAACCCCATACTCTCTCCTTTTCTCTTTTCCTCTCTCTTCGTTCTCTTCCTCTTGCCATCTACATCTCCAATGTACCTCTCCAATGTACCTCTCCAGTGTACCTCCCCAGTGTAGATATCGTAGATAGCGTGCATACGAAAATTTAATAACAGTCAGGGTGATTTTCGGAGAGCGTTTAAGGCTACCTGGGTATTTACTAGATAATTTGCGCGAATAGAATGTGGACCAGAAGACCGTACTATTCTAAATCGCATTTCATATTATTCGCAAGTTTTGGCTTAACTTGCAAGAAGGAGATAATTACCGCGCATCTACTGATATTTACAACATCAGATTATGCGAGAGAGAGAGAGAGAGAGAGAGAGAGAGAGAGAGAAAGAGAGAGAGACAGAGAGAGCGGATAATAAATTATTATATATATGCAACATGCAAAATAACAAATATCTTGTTTCTTTATCGGATTCCTATTTTCTTCACTTGTTATCTAATTTGTTTTCACATTGCATTCTTTATATCTAGGACAAGCATCTTTTAAAGCGTACGCAATATAAACTATATATTTTGTTTATATATATCTCAGGCTTGCAATCCCACACAAAGTGATTAAAATAAATGCATAGAGCACCGTAGAAAAATATTGGCACAATATAGTTACTGTGTGATAAAACACACTTCAGTGCGACTCTATTATCATGTATTATCTTTTTCATTTTTAATAAAATTACATTATTTACGTTTCTTATATATGAAAGATAATATAAATATATATTGTAGCAAGAAATTACTGTTTTTTTTTTGCAAAAATTTTTATAAATGGATTAAAATTAAAGAATCTTCTTTAGATATTAACATATCTAATTAAAAACATATATAGAAATAAATATACATTGAAGAATAGAATTATAAATCTTCATGGTTTTATTGATACAAATATATCAATACATTCATGTAGCTGTAATATAAAATAATCACAGAAGATAGGTATACCTGCTTTTATATCTATTCGATACAGATTTATGTATTAATTTCTTTCACATATATTTTGTGCTGTCATACAGCATACAAATATCAGATTTGACATTATACATGAGCAAATAGCAACGTGAATGCACCTATAATATATAAAGTTATAAAAAATATGTCATAAATACGCCATGTCATACAATAAGTCGCGTATTCTGCTGACAGAATATAGGATTAGCAAATCGGTTTGTAAATCTCAATGAAATACCGATATACATCTATCGTAGGATCAGAGCGAACAATACCTGCCTGCGATATTCCCGATATTTTTGCAGGTGCTCCTTGCGGCAAAGTAAACACCAGCACGGCTCTTAAGAGTACTTAGATCTCGCTTCTCGCAAGTTAGAGTCTGCACGTTTCTCCTGCCCTAGGTACCTATCTACAGAATGCTTTCGAGCCAATGTAGATCCTGTTTAACTTTCTTAAGTCTGAAATTATTGTGGAGGATTTTATAACTATCTACGGCCGGAATATTTCTTCGTCTTTGGAACTCTTTCAAATATTTTTTAACTTTTCATCGCGCGCGCTACGGTGGTATAACCAACGAAAGAGGAAAAAAAAGTGTTCGCCGAGCCGGAGGAAAATTGCAAGTGGAGTCATGTTGCTCGGGAAATGGCGATTTCGCGAGGATTTGCCCCTGGTGTACATAAGCGCATGTCGTAATTCCAAACATATTTACATTAGCTTAACAGCATTCCCGCTCTGACCAAGTAGTTTATAAAGTTGTACGACAAGAGATGATTAAATGAAGAGTTTAGAATTTCAGGATATGCAACAACAATCTGTCGTTAGTCAGTCGCGACGCGTGCGACAACATAACATAATCAAATTCGAGAATCGAGAATCTGAATAAAAAAAAGCACACCGCCGCGCGTGTATAAATAATAATAAAGTCAATTTATATTATATTGTAATATTTTTAACATTCAGCATGTAGCACCTAGACTCGCGATTTCGCATTCGCGTTTATTTCCCTCCGATGAATCCTGTTATAATTCGCGACAATTATTAGCTCAATTTTGACCGAAAAAAATGGCAGAGGAAAAGGGGATGAAGGCGAGCGACAACAGCTGGCGCGACTCAGAGTGGCGTTAAAGCGTTCGCGCGCTCGTACGCATCCGGAATTTGAAAATATGACGATAATCAGAACGGCGAGAAAGGCATTTTGCGAACGATGAAAAATCGAAAGGGCGACGATCGGTTCTGGTGACCGTCGTTTCGTCGCACATTATCGCCGAGAATGCATGAACGTAAAAGTGCCGGTATAACTGGTCGGCTGGCTCCACACGTGTTCCCGAGTACCTCATTCGAACTCATCGACGTATACACATGTGCGATCGCACGTACGTGCGAAGCTTAGACATTTCTGGGCCTTAGAATCGAATGACTTTATAGAACGTCTTTTTTATGGGATTTCCTCGAGAAGTGCTTCACTCCTGCGCTACTTTCAGAAATACTTGCTCCTACAATTGACACTCATTGATCATCAACTCTCGGTCTGATAGCATTTCCGATTCATGAACGATTCAAAGAATCTTAAACATAACGCAATGCAACATAATGCAACATACGCAAATTTGTCTCTATTTAGTATCCCTAAGCTCATCGATGCACGATAATTCTGATAAAAATTCCTTGCTCTTCTTTCTCTCCATTCTTTGCTCCCCGACGCATGATAATGACTTCCTCTTAAGTCATCCCTTCGGCTTTGTCCTTTTCTTTTCTTTATATTTTCTTTATAATTTTAATTAAAAAATATATACGTACACCTCTTGAGTTTACCCTTTATTACTGAACCCCCCTTGAGGCCTTGGCTTTCAATTTTAAGCTTAACCCTGAACATTCTTCATAGCTAATTATGATAAGTACTGATACAATGGATTATTTGGATACCGTTCAATAAACATTTTTCAAATGCGTATTATAGCAGATTATAATTATAGCACGTGTCTGATTAATTCGCCGTATTCCACAAGTTAGCTATTAGACGCATGCTATTTCAAAAAATTCCGATCTGATTTTTTTCCTTTCTTTTTATTCAATATCGTGAATAAAATTTTTTTTTTTTAAATAAATGGTCGCGATATTTCTTAAGCCAAATCTACACGAAGCAAATAAATGCGAACGAACGAGCAACTTGCTTATATTCCAATAGAATGTCATTCGTACTCTTTGAAGCTAGTTATTTGTTCGTGTTTGTCATTTGTTCGCGCTCATTTACTTGGCCTCGATCCGACTTTACATAAACTGCAAGTCGTGCCACCGGCATGCTCAGCGAATTCTCGTGCGGCATTCAGAAGTTGGAGTTTCGCCATTTAATACACTCTCTCGTGATAAATTTCGTCGCTCAGTAAAAAGTCCGCGACAATATACACATATATACATTGTGTATGCATAGCTTCGCACATTTATGCGAGATTCATAATGAGAAGAAGCGCGAAATGATGAGCGAGAGACCTTAACAGAAGACCAACGTGTACTTGTACGCGGGTATTTTCGGTTGTCCACCGAGAATATCTAATTTACCTCTCTAATCGTTGACTATCGGTGAAACCTCGCGCAATTAAACTTTTATTAATGACTCATATGTCCAGTGTAGCCTACCGCGCGCCATTATGATCAATATATCCCTAGAGAGTCCTGATTAATCTCATTTTCATAGACAGAAACTGACCCCGAGGGTAGTGGGACAGTAGAGAGTAGTCTTTCGGGGCCTCCGCGTAACGACCGTGCCAAACTATTGCGGAGGAAATATGCGCAATAAAACACAAGTGTTACGATAAGTACGACCGTGATTTTGAACGTGATGCAAGTCCGTAATAACCGAAAACCGAGATAGCCGATGAAATATGTTACAATAAACCTACGTGCATGAAGGGGAAGTCATACGTTTTTCAGCGCAAAGTTTCCGTTTGAGTATCGTTCCGTTCGAAACCGTATTTGTGCTTCAGAAAGAACATATTTTCATTGCTATCCGAACAATTTCAATTCTCGGACTTATATATCGTTTTCAATATCGTACACTAAACTAGTATGTTGTCGAGAATGACTTGTTTTTGTAGTTTCGAAAAATACTATAAAACTTTTATATTGTGAGATACTTGAATTATTCGAATCGCAGTGCGTCCCTCTTTCATCATGTTAAATGATTTTGATGACCATTTCCGTTGATATTTAAGAGTTACAGATTAAATCAACGTGTTATTTTTTTTTATTTGTTTTTTATTTGTTGTGCTTTTTCAACATTTGCACTCATATAATCGTTTTTCACATATAAAAATTTGCCACCGTACGCGATATGATCGTTGGCGTATAACGCCGTTGTAATTATTCGTTTGCGGATTTTATGACCCGTATATATAATCGCTATTTAAATTTTGTTTCAAAAGGATGTTTTTCACTAAATTTTACGTGAAATTATTTTGGTAATTTTTGTCACATTTCCCTCTTTATTCACGTTATTAGATAATATGATTAGTAAATTATATAATATAATAGTAAATTATAATATATTTGTATAATGATAAATATTAAAATAGTATAATGGCAATTTGAGACAATGGGTCTATATAAAATATAACATTTGTCTGTAATATTTATTCATTAAAAGAGAGAGAGAGAGAAAGAAAGATCCATTACTTCAAATTACAATAAAAAACATTTAATACTCACCAAAATGATGACAACAGCAGAGTTGCAGCACAAACATTAATCTGTAACGTACAAATATATTTAAATTACAACAGCGCTCAATAAAAATATAATAAATATTTCGAAAAACAATTATTGCTTTATCGAATTCTCTTTATTTGGTTTCCAAATAAGTATTTAAAAATAATGATTATATAATTTCCGAAAAGTCTTTCTCAAATATAAATATTTAGAAAGTTTAATAAATAATATTTTAATTTTAATATTAATAATTGAAACGTCGTAGGTAAACTGAAAACACTTTATATACTTTATATATATGTAGAATATTATAAATATTTCATGTTAAACATTTTTTTTCTATTATATATTATAAAATTTAAAAAATTTTATTCGTATAACAATAACGCAGAATGACGGAATCCGTCATGCAATTCTGAGGACCAATAATTAGTTCATCAAATAACAAATAACAAATTAAATATATGAATTACTTCACAGGTGCTCCGTCGTTGCCCTCCTTGGCCCCTTCCTTTTCTCTTTCCTTTCGTAGCTGGACAACATTGCTCCTCTATGATTCATTCACGCAACACTCATTCGCGAGACAAGTTAATTATGACCGACGGACGCACTAATCACCGGAATATGACGATCGCGCATTACTTTTCACGGCACTCCCGACGATAATCGTACATGATCAAAACCGTGATTCGCTCAACATGGCGTCACGCAAATTATGATACTTGTACCAACGAAACTGAGAGAAAATTCGAGAATCATTGCGCGCTAACTTCACGCGGCACCCGCCGCGACGATTCTACTACACCTGTTGCACCGGCTGCACTTTCACGCACCTTCCGCGCTTTATGTAGCAAATAATGCACGCTCGCGTTTTAAATTATTGACGATCGTTGTCTAGTATTGCGACTAAAATAAATAAATACACAAGTCACGATTAAAGATACGGGATGCAAATCGGGAAAAAAATGTTTCATATATAATTATATAAAATTATATATAATTATATATAATTATTGACATATTTTATATATAATTATATATAAAATATGTCCATATATACGAGGTCTGGCAGAAAAGCAATGAGACTGTGTGGATAGAAAAAACAAATTTATTTTTCAATGTTTACACGATCCCTTTTAAAAGGGATCCCTTTTTGTTTTCAAAACTAAAATTTGTTCTCAAGGGACGTTATTTCGGGACAGTTGAGAATGCTGTATTCAGAAGGCCGTAACCGACCAGCCAAAAGAGATTTCAGTCTAGGAGTATTAGCATTGTTTTAAAAAGTGGGAGCAACCTCAACAGTGTGTAGCTTCAGATGGGGACTACTTTGAAAAGGATCGTGTAAATATTGATAAATAAATAAATTTGTTTTTTTTATTCACACAGTCTCATTACTTTTCTGGCAGATCTCATATATAATTTTTTCCCCAAGTCATTTGAAGATGTAGTCGTTGCTACGTCGGTTGCTCAATAATAGATTCCGTTCGAATAAATCTCGTACTTTAAGGGTGCGGCCAGACTATGCGCGATTCGTGGTGATTCGCGTCCTTTTCGTCAAAAAAATCGCTAGCGAATTGACACCAATTGACACAAATATTAAACGACGAGTGAAATTCGACGAATATGTCCATTTGCATTGTTTGCAAATCTTATATGAATAAAAAATGCGAGTTTTGAACTGTTACGAATTGTGCATAGTCTGGCCGCACCCCAACGAGTTACTGGCGTATATTAAGCATATAGGTTCGGCACGAGTTATACCGAATTTATGTTAGACGATTGGCAAATATTAGAATGCGTCTAATTTGAGCTAATTTACTTATTAAATAACGCATCGCGAAGCCGCTCAACTTGAGCATCGATCCGTTCCGTATTGGGGCACACTATAGTACACGGAAAAACGTAACGGAAAGCGAATCGGCCAATCAGAGCCGAGATTTAAATTGTTTTATGTTTTCTTATGTTTGTCACGACAATGAAAAATGTATTGATTACTAACGAACAATCGACATATTATGCATTCGAAATATGTATTACGGGGATACTAAAATTTGATTATTGATTTTTGGAAAAATCTTGGTGCCATAATTGATCGAATTCGACTCGTGTAGTATCGCGCGAAATCAGAGTAAAATATTCTATCAATTACTCGTTCGATCTATTAATTTCTCGGTCAGTAACAAAATGACGCTATATGTATATATATATATATATATATATATATATATATATATATATATATATCACGCCTTTCTATCTTGATTTATCCAAATCGTGTATCACTTCGCGTTCTCGATCCGAGAATGTTGCGCAAAATCGATGAAAAGTTCAGGTCAAATGCAAAACACATCGAATCGATGCTATTAAAAATATCATTACCACTCGATAATAGTCTCCGCGTCTCTGACATAATTTATAGTTTTCTTTCACTTGCTTCTTTTTTTACTTCAAATAAAAAGCGCAATCGCCATCTCTACGTTTACGAGAATCAGGTGATTAGGCTGGCTGAGTGTTAATTTTTCATAGAGAATGATTCGCGTTGTCTCTCGGTACCAACCGTCTCGAGAGACAATGGGCGCGTTCAAGCTGACAAAGCAGCCAGCTGCTCGATTGAACAACGATTGGTTCTTACTTATAGATCCAATCAATTGCACTCAATCGCTCGGCGAACAGACTGGCAGCTTCGTTCAGTTCGAACACGACCAATGACGAGTGGAAGGTCAATTAGACTTCCGGCCTGAAAATCTGGTTTTAGAATATTAATAAGTAAGAATATTAATAAGTGTAAGCTATTTATTAATGTGATGAGCTCTTGAAATATTAATAATAATCAACTAATCTTAGAAGGGCTAATAAGAGCAATGCCGCAGTTAACAGAGCGTAATCAATTAATATAATTTATTATCTATATTTACAGACGTTTCGATTTTCCTTTAAGCCATCCTCAATGTATGAAAGTACATTCTCCAAATGTGAACCATTTGAACATCGAACGTTGACAAGAATGTACTTTCATACCCTGGGGATGGCTTAAAGGAAAGCCGAAACGTCTGTAAATATAGATAATAAATCACATTAATTAATTAACTGTATATAATCTGTTAACTGCGGCATTGCTCTTATTAGCCCTTCTAAGATTAATCTGGTTTTATGATTACCATGATTTCAAAAGTCTAAAACCAGATTAATCTTAGAAGGGCTACTATAATTCAAAACGAATCCAATCGGAAATCCAAAGAAGAAGAAAACCAGCGACGAGACAACGCACGACTTGTCGTCTTGGCGTCTCAGCGCGCGAACGACACGGCGCGGCGATCTTTGCGCAAACACAATACAGCATGCGTCGCGCTGTTAACCGCCGCGCTGTGTTTACGCAAGGTATCGCTCGCGCGCCGAACTCGGTAGGCCGTGTTATTGTCGCCGATGTCAACAACAAGCGCCGAGGCTTGCCAGTCGATTCGACACCGTTGTCGAGATCCAACACGCGCGCCAGGCGTACGAATATTCGCTCCGCTCCTTCCGTTACAAATCGGCGAATTCCGTCACAACGGGCTGTCGTGTGTTTCGCGCTGCGTCTTGTCGGCTCTTAAAGCCGTTTTACAATAGCGGAGGCTTACGCGATCGTAAGTGTCGCAGCCGTAAGAAATTGATAATCTCAGTCGAATATGAGGAAAATCAACTGCAAAGGATTAATTTATTACGATCGCGTTTGCGCTATTGTAGAACTTTAGACCAGTGGCGTTTAGAAAAACGTAAACAATAAGCAAATCAACATTTTTGATTAGCTAGCTTAAGGCCATGGCACCCAAAAAAAATTTAAGCAGTAAGAAAATCAACAGTTTGGATTTGCTACCACTTACGTTTTGCCTTAAATTCCGATTGCGATCGGCTGATTCGCTTACCGCTTAAGTTTTACTGCTTAAGTTTTTTTTGTGTGCCACGGCCTTTACGTTCGCTACCGTGATTGGCCGATTCGCTTAAGTTTTACTGCTCACGTATTTTTACGTGCCACTATGGTCAACTCGAATCGATTTTCATCAATTCGTTTGTTAAACCGTGGTGTCGGTGTTTCAAGTGTGTCGGTTTGACCTTTTTTTTTTCAGAAGGACACGTCGCGTTTCGTGTCGAAGTCTACACGGCGACAAAATCCATCATGGATCGTTATGGCGTATCGCGCATTTTTCGACGGGCGCGTCGCTAACTCACGCTTTTTCACACGTGCACACGTTCGTTTTTTTTTTTTTGCCCACGGTTTTATCTATCGTCTCCCGCGCTACATTTTTATTTTACGGTCATTGATATTTACCGTCGATCGCGTCATTTATTTATGATTATTGTTCCATAACTTCGCGAATACGTTGCATTCGAGTAATGAATCGTAGATTAAACATCGACGGGCTTTTACATTCCCATTTGCGAGGTAAGCCTGCTAGAATAATTTATAATTTATACGGCGTGCCGTTATACGATATTCATTGCGCGTTATTATTTTTCCACGAGTATATTCAGATTTGATCGTTTTACATTTGATGCGGTAATAAACCGGACGGGTCCGAACTTCCCGCAATTTTGCTCTCGGTTCTCGTTCGTTAATCGCTGCTTCGATGCGATCCGAATGAAAATAATGGTGTCCACGTTATACATTAAACAACATGAAAACAGATTCGTTATACACACGTTACAATTTTTATTTTCGTGATTATAACAAGTTTCGCAAAATTCCGTAAAATATCGAGCATTCGTCGAACGTGACGTTACATAAAAATTTAATTGTTTACGTCGTCAACAACTTTACCTAATCGATTATCGAAAGACAATAATTATTCTCTTTCTCTTCCCCTCTCAAAACTTCATACCTCCGCGCATAATCGGGCATAACCGCGCATAATTTTTTTCCTCGTCGATCGCGTCGGCGTCGATTCGCGCGGCGCGAAGCACCCGTCTTATTTATGATTATTCCTCCGGCATACGCGCGCGATTACTTTAGATACTCCCGCGGAAACGACGGTCCCGTGAACGTCGATGCAACCGAGAGATCATTTGCCGTACGTTTTCATCACGTCGATCGTTTACGTCGCGCGAACGCATCGCGATCCGCGCCCCCTCTGATCCCGAAACGAAGCCGGACGCGTGGTGCGTTTGTACTCGTTACGTCCCGCGCAAACGACTCTTTACGGCGGTCGTAACACCGCCGTCGTCCCGACTTCCCCGGCTGCGCAACGCGTTGCGGGAGCGCGTTGTTTATCGGACGTGAACATTCGTTTTACGACCGGTCGAACGAAATAGAGTCGCCTTGCTTTCGTTCGAGCGCGTTTCGTCCCGGGCGTTCTCGACGACGACGGTACCTCGTAACCGGCAATCGCGCGTACTCATTGCCCCGTGCGATTAAGCTCGGGAAAGAGTCCGAGTATATTACCCCTGAAGTAGCAATAAACTGCGTGTGCGGGTTGCCGTCGGTTGCGGCTTTACGAGCTCTCGTACGCGCTAAGCGTACCTCGTCGATGGCCCATCATCGCGCGGGAATTTCGTTGCGTCACGAAGACGCGTTTTCCTACATCTCGTCGTATATGAGGCCGTATATCGAACCCTTTGAGGGGCAGTGGGACGTATACGTCCCAACTTTTAATTTTTAGTTTTTTTCACATCTCTGATCTATTTTACAGTTTTTATGTACATATAAGCACTTTTTAGGCTCTTAGGAATCTAAGTTATGCAATTTTTATGAAAAATTGCGTTATTTAATTCGTTTTCATGTTTGTTATAAACAATTAATGTAAAAGAATTCATTTTTTATTTTTTTAAATCGGTTACTCTTGAACGCAAAAAGCTAAAGCTCTGAAAATTTTTATACATATTCTCCATACTCAATATTATAATATATATATATTTTTTTAATTTTCTGCACGCTAGTTTTTTTGAAAAAAATTTTTGAAATTCTGGAAAACTGATTTTTTTCAAAAAAAAGTTTATTATTATTTGAATTTGGTGATTCTGACGTCAGAATTGTAATCAGCGACCCCAAAATTTTACATGATTTTCAAAATTTCTTTAGAAGAAAAATGTGCCCCTCAAAGGATTAAACAGGAAAGTTTAAAACGGACATGGAGCAGAGAACGATGCGCGTTTAAGGCAGGAATTCTTAATTACCCCAGTCGGATCTAAACACTTCAATTTAATCAAACGTTATTTCGCTTTAATTAAGCGATATTTATATAATCGGTAATCAACAATTTTCTTCGGCACGTAGCGTGTAGCGCGTCGTTAGAAAATTGTTCCGCGTCGCGAAACCGCGCGGCCGTGCGATTGGATCAAGTTCGCGCCAGTTCGCGTCGAGCGTTGCCGATGCGCGTCCGGTCGCGATCGCTCCGCGTTTTCGCGTCTCTTCGCCGATTTCCGGACGAGTCCCGCGAACGTGCGGGGAGTGCCGAATCTCGCGACGGACGGTCGTCGGTCGAATCGCGCGATCAACGCGTTCCTCGATATTCGGAATCCGTCGGCCGCCGCTCGTCCGTCGGCCGTCGGAACGATTCGCTTTCGCACGCGCGTCTTCGCGATTATCCGCTCGCCCGGCGAAGCGTCGCGAGTGCTATCCCGTTTGGACTCGGGGCGTCGAGGACCACCACCGATCAATTTGGACAGGCGGTCATCTCGCTTTGTCTTTACGGACTCTCGGCATGATTACCGGTGCCGTCGCGCCCGCCATGTTTGTCGACGCCGCGTCATTAGTTGCAATATTCACGCTGGTACGCGTCGCGCATAACCTAACAAGCCCGGGAATGTCTAATGAATCTCTGCAGTTCCGCACCATCTCTACAGACGCGATTTCGTTCGAGCGCTCTACACCGATTAATCCGCTCGACTGCGATCAGACGTGGCTTGCGGTGATCGTAATCGACGATCGTTTCCCGTCGGGAAATCCTGTGCTTTCCGAGTAACGCGTCTTGTATCGTCCGCGAGCAAATTCGCACGATCGTTTTGGAGTATCAATTAATTGGATCGCTCGCGATTAGACGCGTTTTCTGAGATTCGCAGTCGGCGTCGATTCGCAGGGGCGACAGTGCGATTTCGTTCGCGAGTGCTCTGCTCCGATTAATCGGCTCGATCGCGATCAAACGCGCCTCGCGGCGATCGTAATCGACGTCGCTCCCCGTCGGGTGATTTCGCTTTCCGCGTCCGCGAGCGAGTTCCGCGCGAACTCGTTTTGGCGTATCAATTAATTGGATCGCTCGCGATTAGACGCGTTTTCTGAGATTCGCAGTCGCGATCATCGTCCGTCGGATCGATATTTGACAGCCTGTGTTTATTCCGCGTTTTGCAATCTCGCGAGTGTGACGAAGAATGCAAGTGTGACTCGCGAGTATGATTTGCAAGCGCATCGAGAAGGAGCGAAGAGGAACGAGGAGGATTGAGACTCAAAGAATCTCCGATGCCGACGGCGACAAGTCGAGACAAAAAGGTGAGTGTCAAGATGTTCTATCGATCAAAGATGTTCTATTTAGAATGATCTGCGCGTAGATAGTGGAAGTTTCTTGCAAAGTAAAATGAAGTATCGTATATGCACGATAATTCTCTTGTTTCATATGTGTAATATGTGTGATTGTTGTTTTGATACATGATTTTTCTTACGATCACATTTGATAGAGCTTTGGCTTTCAATTTGCTTTGTTTCGCACAATGATTCTTTTGTTGCAAACTAAATGAAGTTTTATAAAGTTATATACAATATATATAAAGTTTAATTTATGTATCTTTATTTATTAATTATGTATTCATTTAATAATGTAAGGCAACATGGAATAGATTACTAATATAGAATAGGATCTTAGTTTTTAAAAAATGCATTGCATTTAGATGGCAATCGCTGGAAATCGGAGTTGTTGCAAAACATACCGAACAGCGAATCTTGTGCGACAATAGCTTTCTTTGATACAAGTACTTATTTATTTTTACTGCTCCCGGAAATATCACAGCATTGATAGTTTTAACTGTGTTTTCATAAACTCAAAGTAAGTTCTTTATATTTCAATAACGCTTTCAATAACGTTGTATGAATAATATACTGTTTTGTACTGTAATTGCGATTCTTAACTTTATTATTGATATCGAAAGATTTTGTTTGTCATATCAATATGTGCAGTTAATATGAAATTCTTCAAGGGTAGAGAGTATGGAATATGTTATAACGTTTATAAATATAAATTTTCCATATTTTAAATTTATTTCTCATCTGTGCAATGATTTTTATTTTATATAAAGTGTCAAGTTTATAAATACTCAATTATTTAAAATATAAATGTTCTTGTTGTAAATAATAATGTTTATTTTAGATGATAATTTAACATTTTATATAATAATTTAATGATTTAAGATATAATTTTGTTTTTTATTGTCCATGTGCAGTAGTATTATTTTATTTTTTATACGTTATTGTATAGTAAAGATGTGAACTATGTTTAACTGTATTTCAATCACTTTATATAAAGAAACAAGTTTTCTTTATTTATTGAATTATTTATTACTTTTGAAATTTAACTTATTCTATATTTCATATTATATCCTATTTTTTTAGATTCCTTATTTTCATATTTTTTTTTTGTCAATGCTGAAGTTAGATCTAAATTTTGAAGATTTTCATTAAATGTATGTTATAGCTAACTTTCTGAACTTTATTCCTCTTTATGTATTTAATGTGAATTTTATTACTTTTAATATTTCTTTATTGAAGATGATGAAGATCAAAACGTCTATGTGATTTCCCAATAGTAAATGTTTTTAAACAGACGACTAATCTGTAGCTTTTTTTGGCATTTTCATATTTTTTTATCTATATATTTTTATTTATTTTCGAAACCAAAAAATGTAAATTAGAACGGATACTTGGGAAGTTTTTAATGCACGTGTAAAGATTCACGAACGAAGGATCAGAAATTTCTAGTCCAATGCATTCATTTCACACTTTGTCGATGACTGTTACATTGTTCTACATTCACTCGTACAAACGGGAATTAATTTATCCGTTTCGGTTACCGTAACATATTCAAGTACTCACATAATCGCGTTTATTTGCCCAACACGGCTAAAACGCAAAACCGCCAAACGCCATGCGTAATGTATTGATTCGTATTAATCTCTTTAATGCGTGTGCAACATAATGTTCGCATCTTTCGCAATATACTTTTGCATTAAATTGAATATCAGAGTTTCTTTAATTTTTCTTTAATTTTCTTTTACGGAAAAAGTTTGATTTTTAGAAACGCTTATTCTATCGCGAACTTTTAATATGTAAGTAGTACAATTATTAAATGCGACGCGTTATTTCTCTCTCTTTCTCTCTGCTTTTGTTGCTTCTATTTTTTAATTAATTCGTTGAATTCTCCAACCCAAGATAATCTTTCTAAGCGCGTGATCGAAACGCGACGCGCTTACAAGAATATAAACAGTTAAGAAATAATTAAAAACTTAATTGAAAATGGAAGTTTAACGTACCTCTTGACTATTTTCCTTATTTTTCACCAATATATTTTTTTTCATATTTAATATTACAATTCAGATAAATCTGTATGATCTCTAATGTATGCATTTGCTTAAATTTTTTTAAATAATTTCATTCTTTTTTGAAATAATCAGTGACATGAATCGACTATATTATATACATGTTATTTTATACGAAATTATAAGACATCTTTTATTTATTCTATTTCACGGTTGACTTACTTCATTATGTATCTCATTTTGAATACGTCATTTAATAATGCCTATTGAATATTGAAATTTTATTCGTGCATTTGTGTCGAAAATTGAACATTTACCGGTATTTCCTTCGCACACATCTCTTTTGTTGCACTTTACTGCCAGTCAACATCCGTCAGAGATGTTGACAGACGTTGGATCTGAATTTAGCCTAACACCATACTTCCTGGCTTTTGCCTCATGACTCCTTGCCTGTCAAAATACACACTTCTGTGTGAGACTCTGAGATTCTGTGTGCGAGACAAAGTTACCGTTCGCTTTGTCCTTTCGGCGATTACTATCGCAGACCGCAGTAGCACCGTCTCGCCTTTTACATTTTACGGCTGACACATTCGTTGTCCACCGGAAGTTTGTATTTTGACGGTTACGAGCATCCGTACGAAGTAGCGTATATAAACGAAACCCACGTACCGATCCATTGTTAGCTTTTTTTCTCGTAATGCAGTCTACATCTTCCGTGTTGTTTACGTCAAAATAAACACATGAAATTGACAATTACTAGCTTTGGTCTTCGCAGAGTTCTAACGTTGAATAAAATATTTGGAGTGAGTTGAAGCATCCATTACTAACTTTACATATGTGTGTAAAGAGAAATAACTCGACAAAGCATGTCTCGTTAAGAGAGAGACGAACACAGGATTTTTTGAATATTACGTGTAATTCTTGCGAAGAAAACTTGCGCGAAACGCGTGCGATTTGTGTCATTGAACGAGACGCGGGGAAAAAGAAAAATTAATCTAATAAAACGGTACGTTCATGTTGCTCGTGGCAAATCCACAGAAAAATTGTAGTGCTACGACGGTGTGTACTACCGGCACTCGGGAACGCGGAACGTCGATCTTGCATTCGTGTAGTCTTCCCCCGAGAAATTTCGGCGATCCACGTGGCGCGAATCGTTGGGCTCGCCAGGAGCAACGGCGGAGTAAAAAGACGAATGGCCGTGTACGCGTTGGCATTATCGCCCGGGCCCGCTGCGTAGTGTTCGGGATTTTTTTAAATTTCCCAGGGGACCGGAGGAGGAATCGCGATACATCGGTCGCGCCATAAAAACGTCCTTCCTTCCGATATTGCTCTCGATTGAGGTATCACTCTGGCTATTGGATAACGCCGCGCTTGCGTGTCCGGATATCGCTTGACTTTCAACTACAAAGGAAACGTAAAACGAGCTCTAATGCGGCAATAAAGTCCGGCCGACCTGTTTTATGTTAGCCTTACTCACGGCCATGTAAAAGCGCGTCGAGAAGCACGACCTGCTGTCGCTTTCATAAACACGCGCTCAGATTTACTCGGATTTACTTAGCGTGAAACAACGACGGGAAAGCGAAAGACACTTCTTGACTTTTATGGAGTGCTCGAAGGTGCTAGTTTCTCGCGGAGTTGATACTTCAGTTTCATAAAATATGTGGTGTCAGCTGTTTCCGTGGTTTTTTTCGATAGTTCCCGACAATGTTTCCATAACTCGAATTGACATGTTTTAACAATAGTTCCGTAAAATAAAATTTGTTTTGCGTCGCGCAGAAAAGCAAACATTAGATAAGATATCTTGGAAGAAATTTGAACTGCGAATCTCTCCTATTATTTTACTTTGGGTCGTCGCTTCAAGAATCGGTCGAATGGAAACGAACGGAAAAATTATAGTATTATTTATCTCCTGACATAGATTTCAAGTAACATTGAGATTATCGATTGTGCGCAAGCAGAACATTGTTGAAACTGGCTTTATTATTGTCATTGCGCGATTCAAACGATTGAATTACATTGCGAAATTAATAATAATTTATATAATATTTATGAATTATATACGCAAATTTAAGTGTGCTTCATTATTAAGGCGTTTAACGTGCCCGGAATTGGGTAATCGGATTAACGAAGATTAAAGCGATCATTAAACGAGATAGCACTTGTCGTACTTATTGCATATTAGTCAAAGCGTTCAAATGCATATGGAGCAAGATTCTTTGAACTGGCGTTGCAAATATTTCATCCGAGTTGTGTGCGATCATCTAAATTCTTTAAATCAAATAAATTTAAAATCGAATTTAAAAACCAAATATCAGAAATACCAGAATATCCGAATATCTTGGAGATTTAATTTCTTACGCTTTATTACGCTATCTTGTCCCGTTTTTCATTTACGCCGATATTTGACTCAACTTCGTTTCTATTCGCAACGATGCTTCTCTCACGTTGCAAGCTACGAGACACCAGATACGTCCAAAGAATTGCTACCATGGAGGACCGGAACGTAAATATACCGGGAATGTCGGCGGTAACGCAAACAACGAGACAATTTTTCTCGCGCGCTCCACCGACCGTAATTCGTTTACGCTTAATTCCTCATTGAGCAGAACGAACATATTGTTTCGTCGCACCCTCGCAGGCAGCGGGGAGACACTCCACTTTTCGAGTTCTTCCTGCCTCGTTTGGAACAACGCCGTGAACCACGGTACATTTTACGACTGGCTAGTCAGTAATGCGGCAATTAACATTTCTTTCATATACTCTTTCATTTTCGCCGCCGCTCTAACCAGCTGTGCTCCCTCGTATGCGTGTACGCGTGCGGCTGATTGCTCGTATAAACAGGTATGCGCACACGTGTAGACACGGAAACACATAAAGCCGTACTCGTACGGCGTGCGTCGGCACGGTTCAGTTTTCATCCCTGTCGACCGATGGAGACCCCCCTCGGATAATGTACCTCCGCCTCTTCCGCCACGTTTAAAAAATAATTACCTACTACCTACCTCTGTGAGAGTCGGTTCGCTTCCACGCGGGGGTTCCTCGCCGTATAATTTTTCGCGTCTAATAACGCGGCGCATTCATAGAAACGGTGCTTATTCGCTTAACGTGTCGCCTAGTGCCGTTTACGTAGCAGTATTTCGTTTCCTAGGCCTCCCGAAGCTCTAATCGAATTGTACTTATTTCAGTCCCTTTACATATTCATAACGATGTCCAGTTTATTTAAAAAAACGATATCCATCTATCTAAAGTTATTAGGGGGATAATTTATTAGAGGAATAACGCAAAGATTACACCAGAAAATCCTGAATTCTTTAAACTTTGTTACTTTTAATTCATGCCTACATTTGCTCCATACACAGAAAGAACGGTTTTGCTAAAGTACCTAAAAATTTAGAACAATTTTTAGGAACAATTACGTAAAACGCTAAACGTTGATGACAGCATTTTAGTGACCAGTTTGAACGTCCTACATAATTATTTTAATAGACCAAACAAAATTACTTTCAGATCTGTATCTAGCTAAATTTTTAGATACTTCAACAACTAACAAAACCGTTTTTTTTCCATATATTTAAAAATTAGATATGTACATCTAACTATTCAGATTCATTGTTTTTTACCATATATTTTACTTATATATCTATGCAATACCCAAAAGAGGCTGGAAATCATTAATCGTAACGCTTTTTTAAAATTGCGGATTTTAATTTCTGCATAACGTTTGTGCATTCGGCCGCTTTGATAAACAATTTTAAAATCCATTCGGCGCGTCGTAAAATCGATTGCCGGCGAACCGGGAATCGCGTACATATATATCGACGCACGGGATATTAAAAAATCGTTTACGCTACGTAGAGTTTATTTCAATATCAACGAATCGACGCGGCGGCTCTCCGTCGCTCGATATGAGACATAACGATATGGCACGATTACAATTCGCTTCACATTACTTCAAAATACACATTACGCTTCGCTTATTGCGTCAAATATTAATTTTGTTTGGACAGTTTTAGTCCGTGACGTGATGCTCTGTAACGAAATTTTATTGCGCACATTTCGCGCGCGCGCCCGTTCACATAACGTGAAATTTATATTTCTCTCTTGCCTCGTTGTAATGGTGACGACAATGCGTTCATTCAGTCATTCGTCACGAAATTACAATATTAGAATATACGATAATATCGTCAGTATTACTGTGATACTATGATCTGAAGTTTTTAACAATATTCTTCCAAAGTTGGGAAGGAAAAAAGTAATTAAATATATATTAAATTTATCCGTCATATTTATTGTTCTTAAACACTGGAAAGATTCCCGAATAACTTATAAAAGTTTTTCGTTCACATTAACCTTTAATCGGGCAAAGTTTTGGAGATCCAGAGAGTTTTGTTGTGAATATATCGCCATTTTGATATATAAAAAAATATTCTAAGATAGTGATAATTAACTCTTTTAATTCTGAATGTCTAAATTTTTTCTTTAAGTTTTGCATTTTTCGATATTGAAATTTTCAAAATTTGCTCGAAGATTAATAAGAGATTAATAAGATTAATAAGAGTCTCTGAAGTCCGAACTGTCCGATTACGTAACTAATATTTTCTATTTGGTTAAGGGTTAAACATTACTGCATTTCCGAGAGGAACCAAATTCTTAGAAAAACACACATTTATTAGAGAGATAAAGTGAAAATGCATTTTAATATAAAATCGTTAAATATAGATTATTCATTTGAGCTATTTATTATTTTTCACATTTTTAATTTTATTTTTTTCTTTGCAAGATAATTGATGATCTATTTACGAAGATATTTAATACTTAAACTTCTGGCCAATTAAGTTTCAAGAATAGAAGCAGACAGTAAAACTTTATTTTTTAAGTTATTTTAAGTAAACTTTTTATTTAACGGAAATTTTTTATATGAAAATTAAAAAGTTGTAACAAGTAATGTTTTTCTTTCGAACTTTAGCTGTAAGAAAAATTGATTTTAATTTCATCAAAGATTAACCTCTTTCATGATAAAATGCTTTTGAGAATTTTTTGACAAAAAAGAATTTTTTGAATAAAAAAACTAAAAAGGATGGAATATGATATACTGTACATGTAATTTCTCTCATTACATGAAATTCTCTCACATTACATGAAAAAATTTATTGTTTTATAAAGAAAAATATAAAGCTATTTTAATATACAAATTACATTTTTAAGATAAAGGCAAAAATTCGATTTTTTCTCGATAGATAAATTGTCTAGATTAATCGATAGTAATTTACGAATTCAATTGCGATATATATGTTCGCGGTTGTATTGGCGACTGCTTTCGTTTCCAATATACTTGGCCATTCTCCGCATTGTTTTTTTTTTCTCCCTTTGTATTGGCATATTTTTATTGCTCGCGCCATCCATGGGCATCGGGAATTGAGACGCGATAGAAACGAAAGCACTTTGCATTCGTTGCCGTTGCCGCGCTTCGTGCACATAAAAAGCGTGTTCGATCGCCAATCGAGTCTCTGGTCTGGAAAGGAGAAGTCTCGTAAAGGCACAGCGATAAAAANATCGCGTCCCAGAGGTGAGACTGGAAACTGGCTGCTGATGAAAAAGGCGATGCGTTTGCGTTTTCTTTCGCCGATCTACCTTCGAACTCGTTTTCTACCCCAATAACGAAGCCAAGCGACTTACGCTCATACGCGTGAGTGGTTTTAGGGCGATGACCATTTTCCTCCGCGGTTTATTTCCGCGTGTACGCCGTATTAAAACGCGGCGGCGAATTCCGGCAGATCTTGTCGCGAGTTCTCGTAACGATTATAGTCCTTCCTCCCCAACTGTGTACCGACTCGTGCTTTACTTACGGCACGAATTTGCTCCGCGTATTCGTTGCGTGTGCGGCATGCACGTACGATACGGTACGTATTGGCCGGATGTATGCCCACGTACGAGCCACCGTGCCGTGCGAAAGGATATCGCGTATTCTAGACGCGCAGCGTAATGCACTTTCGCGATGCGGCGGCCGTTTGCCGCGCGGCGATGCGCTCGACAAACAGCGGCATCCGAGGCTTTCATGTCTGTTGCGTTCCGAGAAGCTTGTGATTGCAAAGAAACGCGAGTATCGTGTTGTGTACACCATCGCCATGTTACGATCTAACTACTAGCACGATCTAACTACTTTCCCAAACGCAATGAGAATCTCGCGATTAACGAAAGTTAAGATTTGGCATTTTACATTCCTACGAGTTAAAAAAGATTTTTATATTAAATTGTTAGAACTCTTTGAAATACATCAGGGACTTTCATCCTCTTTCTTTTTAATTACTTTTATGATAATTTTAAGAAAGAGTGAGAGCTTTTATAAATATCACTAAATTATATCGATAATTTTTATAAATACTACTAAATTATATTGGAATTCTGAAAATGGAGCGCTAATTTTGCTAAAGTTATTATTGCTGAAGTCACGGCCGTTAATTCGGATAATCTATTTGCTAGATCGCAGCGACGGCGATGGCGGCGACCCCGGCAATTAGAAATATCTCCTGATTCGCGACATTCTGATAGGTATGCACGAAATATCTTCCGTCGAATAACTTCGAACAACGTCGCCTCTGCCCATGTTCTCCCCTTGACACTTCATTACTCTGAAATAATTAATTTCTATCTAGAAGTACACGGATCTAGAGATACTGGCCGTTAAAATCCGTGACATTCGTAATACGCTCAGTTAATGATATCCATATCGTGTGACTAGATCCGTCGCGCATATACGTACTATAAACTGACGTGAGATGTACAGATTCTCTCTAAATATTTAATTTCAGCTTCACTCCAGCCACGACTGGACTATCCTATTCGATGTCATTAAAAATAAATTGACATTATTCGTTATTATCGTGCATTTGATGCATGAAGAAAAGAGCAAAGACAGAGATAAAGAAAATGAGGGAAAATTTATTAATATGTAAAATTGTCAGTATATTATGGTTAATAATATGTAATCTATATTTGCATCTCACATATAACATTGAATATAAATATAAATCGTACACATTTAGTACATTCTGAAACTTACTTTATATACGTTAAACTAAGATTTATAATTAAAATTAATAGAGGACATGTCAGAAAATTTTATATGGTGATATCATAGATTTTAATTTATTTGAAAATTGATGAATATTTTATTGGAAGTTGTTTTTATAATTTTTAATATATTTTTGCTAACCGAGCATTAAATCAAAATTTTATTAAAACAGAAAATTTATTTAGAAATAAATTTAAATTATTTTATCTATCCGCAAATTTTCTGAGATTCTCTTTATTTTGAAATAAGTAATTCTCTCACTAGTTCTTAAAGTATTATTAAAGTATTATTAATTCTAATGCATTTGTTGAATACCAGTAAAATAAATGGAATATTTTAACAGATGAGATTTAGAACGTTAATTTATGCAACTTTATATAAAAATAGGAAACACAATTTTGTTCAGTGTCGACTATTTTAATGTTGACAAATATGGAATAATTCTGCATACAGCAGGTGCGAAATGGACACAGATGTTCAATGCTTTTAATTTCGATTAATCTCGGATGTAATATCAGAGTAAACGCGGCAGCAATATACGAAAGTTGAGCTTAGCTGCTTACTTCTTTCGTCGAAGAGAAAATTGAAATAAGACGCGACTCCGTAATGCCGATTGGCCGACTGTGATTTATCGATTTACGCAGCGCACGAAATTGCCGCGAGAAATTTAACGTACTTAATCCGTCCCGTGCACGCGAATTGCAAGCAACAGCTATTGGATCCCTAGGAAGAAACGAAAGAATTGCTAACGACCGTCGCAAACAATGCTGAAATTCGATAAAAGTTGGATTATAAGTTTTATATTGCTCACAGTAATCCACCCACGACTCAACGCAGCCACATAGCTTGCATTTTTTAATAAGACGTCTTATTTGCACGACATTTAGTTTTCGTTCATTCTGTTCTTGACGTTCGATCGTAAAATTCATTACGATTTTACAGCTTCACCGCACACGGTATTCCGAGACCTCGCGAAATTGCACCGATTATTACTTGTCCAATTATCGTGTTTCTTCTCATTCAATCTCGAGAAGAATTGACGTTATCGGAAGTCGTTATCTGAAATATGTTTTATATATCTCTTCATAAAACATCTTTTTTTATTTAAATGTATTTTAGTTTAAGTCTCATTTTTTAAGAATATAAAATGAATTCCGAAAAAATGCTACAGCAATTTAAACAGTCTAATTCTTTTAGATTGTCACACATAACGATACGTGAAAAATACATAAACCTTTTAGGAAATATCGTGCACGTCGTGCAAAGTGTGAAATATTCGCGCAGAGCTTTATAGCACAAGATAATATTCAATTTACGTAACGGAAATTCTTGATTCTGATAGATCATTCACTCCCAACATGTGTTTCCGTCGTCCATCTGCTTGACGATTTCGCCTCGCGTGCTCGATAACCATGAACATCGCTTCTCATCGAGACACGCACTTCTTCGTCCCCCATACAGACGAATAGATGAACGAATGGAATCCTGTAAATCGTGCGGCTTGCGCAACGTAGGAAGCTACTTAATCCACCACCACTTCACGAACGTTCATTATCCGGCATAATGATATGGCACTTATGTGCGTGCGGCGGCAGCTTGCGACCGCTTCAATAGACGCGAATCGGCCGGTTTGCGGAGCGAAGGAAGGGGAGGGATTCATAGGGATCCATAGGAGGAACGTACCCCTTTTGTTCCTCGACGTCTTTGCGACCGGCGACATGTCAAACGGTCCCTCTCTATTCTCAGAATATAAACAAAGAGCCGGCTACACAGAGCTAGAAGCAAGTATAATGTCCCTCCTGATCTACCGTTCCTCCTCCCGCGATTTACGGCGTTCCTCGTTCTACATGATCCATACCATCATGCGTCTTCTTTCTTTTCGCAGAACTTCCTTTCTCTCGCTCTCATACTTTTCACCGTCTCATCCTTTCTCACTTTCCGTCTTTCATTCCCTTCCTTTGCGCTGTCTCTTTCTCTTCGTTCCTTTCTCTCTCTTTGGGCAGCTTCTTTGCATTGTCAGAGAGCCTTCGGCGAGATCTTAATTCCTCTTTGCCAGCTCCATTCCCGGACTTCTCGAGCGTGAAATCGTCGCTGCACCGCGCACCCGTGCTCAGCCCGCTTTTCTCATCGGGCAGAAGCCCACGACAATTCGTAAGAATAAGACCGTGTCCCATTATCGGATCAAGATATTATCATAATTGCCCGTAGCTCTGAACGGTGAGGGATTGCCGAGAACTTAAAATTAAAGCAAATATGAAATTAAGATTGTGAGATAGTGATTGCTTATGCTCGCACAATTCCTAAATCGCAAAAATATGTGAGACATAATGCTGAAAGGTATTATGACAGTGAATGAATTTTATAAATAGGACGACATTTCATCTTTATTAAGCTAGCAGGACTAAGTTAGCAAAATTAACTCTGTTGGAATTATTTAATATTATTATTATTTTATTTATTTTGTAAAATTGTACTATTAAATATAATTTTGTACTAAGTGCTATTTCGAAAAAAAATTATGATGCTGTTAACATAATGTTAAACTGGCAAGACCACTCTTTCTTTAAAGTAAAAGAAAAATAATGTCGGAAATTACAGAATTGTATTAATGTGTATCATAAAAAACAATTTTATAATATGCTATTTGTGCTATTTCCAAGATAAATGTGCGCTTCACTTAATACGTTAAGTTGGCAAGATCACTTCAAAATAAAAAAAACGGAGACATAAATGAACAAAATTTAATTTGCACTGAAAATAATTTAAAAATAAATGATTAGCCGCATTTTTTATTATTAAGCATCAGGAAAATTATCTTCACTTTCGACGATTTGCTACAATTTTGAATTTATCAATTGAATAATTGCCGAAATATAAGAGTAATTTTCTCTGTTGAAAGGATAAATAGTAAATAGCATATTATAAAATTGTTTTTAAAAATACAAATTAATTCAATCTTGTTAATTTTTTATCTTATTTTTCTTTTTTTCTTCTATTTTGAAGAGAGAGTGTGGTTCTGCCAGCTTAATATTAAGTCAACAACACCATTTTTTCGAAATGATACATAGTACAAAATTATTTTTAATGATACAATTTAGTATAAAATAAGTACTAAATATTCCAACCAAATTTAGTTTGATTTTGTTGATTTGGTTCTGCTAGCTTAATACAGATCAATATTTTGTTAACCTTTTTAGCACAATATCAAAATATTGATAATTTTTTAAATTATTTGTAATTAAGACTTTTTTACGGATTAAATCTTTATAATAGATAATAAAATTAATTTTAGCTGAAATATAATTATCAAAGTATTTAAGATCTTAAAATATAGGAAAAATATATACATCCGATACTCATTGTAGAACTTAATGTGAAAATCATTTTGCTGTCGAATGAAGAAAGATTATCATTTTATTCATTGTTTTTGATGGTACAATCTATCACGGTACATTGTATATGCAAGTGCGATTATTTAATCGTAAAAATATATACATATATAATATATACATTATATATAATATAATGTAAATTATTTGCTATAATAATCTTATAATAATCTTTATATAATAACTGTGTGTGTTAAATATAATTATATAATGTTATCCTTTTATGAGGATCATAGGACAAAACTTTATAAATATTGATTTTGATAATCAATGATAGAATATTATAACGTCGCAAAATGCAAGTCCACGTTAATTTTATACCTATTGAATTTCTGCGCAAAAATAAAATACTCATAATATCCCTAGATTTTAGCTTCGTAAGAGTCTTAGCTTAAGAAGATTTCGAGGAAAAAAAGGGATAGCAAGTAATAAAGATAACAGGTTTTCTGCGGTGCCATCGAGGAACATTGAATGAAATACGACGGCTAGAGAAGCTACAGTTGGAAGTCTAAAACATTTTTGCGGTGGCGTAGAGGAACCAAGTCGTCCCCTACTCTCGCACGTTCTCTTGTGGATATCCATGACTCTTGGCTTGGGATGAGGGAATTGCTAGCACGAACGTGCAGGAAGTTTAGCGTGATCTATTGGCTGAGTTTTCGTAGCGCGGAAGCGCCGTCGGAATTTAACGAGCCACTCAGAATGAATATTTTGTTCTCGCGGACACGGATAATGCATGGCCGCGTTTGGCTTTCCTCGAATTTGTTACCAGGTAATGAAATTGATCTCAATGATCCGCAACCGGCATCACGAGCGTATAAATAATCGAAAAGAGCGGGCGTCCAATAAATCGTACTGCGCGTGGTTCCTGGGAGAGCGTTTAAACATCCGCGATTTCCGCCAACGACTCGCCTTCTAGAATCGAATGTTCGGTTCGTCGCGACAGTCGTGATTCATCGCAGCACCTCATCCAATGTTGATTTTGTATCACGTTATGTGCCCGAAATGATTAAGTAATCTTGCTAGTATGCACCGCGAATTATCGTAGATATCAAATTAAATTTTCGTATCTCGGAAAATTACCGCGCGAGTGAGCCTTTACGAGTAATATCTCTGTGATTACGATCGAAGTTGGCTGTAGTCGAAATTGAGATACGTCTTAATTTGCACGCCCGAGTCATTGGATCATATAAATGGAATAATCCTCAAAGCATGGTCCCATATAATCCTTATGAGTTTGTGGCGAACGCCGCAAATGATTATCCCTCCCCTATCGTCCACATCGGGCGTAAATATTTTGCGTGGCCTCGGCTTCGTGTAATGTCATCCCGGATTAACCGCGCCCTTACCAAACCTGGTCGAAATTCGACCGGACTGAATTTAATTATTTACTTTTGGCCGCCGAGCGTAACGGTAGACGTCTGGTCTTGGCGGCAGAACCTGGAACCGTGGATCTTTGTTTAATGAATTACCCTTCTCGACGTGGCATTAGATTAAATCCGAAGCAAGTCGATGGACGTCAGGGGTGGCTGAAGTAAATTGATACAAACGACACGCTGCCCACGCTCTTTCCCATCTTCCACCGGTTTTCTCTCTTCTCGCTCCCCTTTCTCTCTCTTTCGGCTCACCCTCTCTTATCCGACCACCTCCGGCTTACCGTGATTGGAGAAAAGCAAAGGTGTTCGAAGTTATTTCACCGTCGTATCTCGCCGATCAAAATGCTGAGAGGTGCGGGAATTAATCTCGAAAGTACCTCTATTCCGTCAAACGTCACCTACTCCGACGCGCCTCTGATAAGTGTGCGTCTTGCAAATTGAAATTGAAGATCGGCAGGTTCCCGAGTTTTCTCTCTCTTTTTTATCCCGAGACCGGTTAAATAAGGCGCGATAAATATTTCGATATAACATCAGAGAAATTAATGTGAACAGTCATGGCAAGTTTATATGTCACGTGTTCATATATCGTGAACACATTTAATGAAATATATAAATCTGATTTTCTAAATTATTATTCAAATAATGAAGTATTATGTTTATATTTTCAAATATTTAATTTAATGACACAAGTAGTTTACAATATTTATAATATTCTATGTTAACTCATGTGCTATTTTGATTCGCGATAATTGTAAAATTATGCTATTAACAAAATATCAATGATTATTTGATTATTAAATCCAAATAATTCAATACAAATCGGATTATTTGAATTTGATAAATATCGAAATCAAATAATCCGATTTATAAAAATAAGGTACTACTAGAATTTATTTTTTTTTGATCATATTAGTTCTCGCACAAGAAGAAAGAGCGTGTGATAGAAAGATGATGAATTATCGAAAATTCCCACTTTTTTGTAGCATAACATTTCATTTGATTAGAATTTGTCCAAACCACATAGGACGGAATGCTCTGCTTTGAAGTACTTTCTTTCCGTTTGCGAACGGTAGGTTTCATGGGATCGATTTATCACGCGCCAATGCATCCGGGAGTCTATCACAGCGAGCGGCGTTGGGAAAACTCGCGGAGCCCGGTTTTTTCGCCGATTCAAAATACCTAATATAAAGTTTTCGCGATTTACGCCGACCGACTTGTTTTTCAGTGCTGTTTATCGCGGAAAACTCCCAGCCGAATGACGTGCATTTTTCCTGCACGTTTTTTTTCCGCCTCGTCCAGATCGCGCCGGCCAGCGCCGGCAGGAATTGCAGCGTCGTTGCATCGACGTCGGCAGTCGACGTCGGCACTTATTTATTCGTTTCGCGGCTCGTTGGGTTTCGCCTATTTCGCCACGGCAGCTAGTAAATTAATTTTAGACAGCGGGGCCAACAAATTTCTTCCGACGGCAAATGAGATGCGGCGAATTACGATGGAGAGAGAAAGAGAGAGAGAGAGAGAGAGAGAGGAACAGAGAGAGAGCGAGACCCCCGGCGGGGACCACCTAAGAGATTATCCTAAGAAAACTTTCACGAGAGTTTCTCGTATCCGGCGTTACCCGGGGTTAAACAATCTACAAAATTGAAATAATATGCAGATGTAATTTCGAGTAACTTTATATTGCCCGCCGCGCTGCCCCGGGTCATACCCCTTTCGAGAGTGTCCCAGGGCGGCGCAACTTCAGGAACGATACTCTCTCCTTTCCTCCTCTCTCTCTCTCTCGCTCTTCCTTTCTTTCTTTTTCTCTCTCTTTCTCTCTCTTTCCCTTCAGGTTGCCGAGCAACTGCGACTATGAATGCAACCGGCGTTATGATGGGGACAAATATTTTTTCAGCGTCAGACTTCGGTTATTATATCCCGTCTTCTGGCGAATTAAACTCCCGGTTCTTCTCGATTGAGACGCCTTCACAGATAAACAAGTTTACCTTCCGGCTGCCTTCGGGCGTGGCTTAAAAGAACGCAGCCGGTAAATAAAATGTTGGCAAGAGAAATTGAAACGTTAAAATTTCGAAGAACTACATCCACGTAAATCTATAATATCTGAAAGATCTGTAAAGGGAGCAAAATTGGGAAGTATTTATACAATACAAATTTTTGTACATCACAAATATTTGTGGAAATCCAATAATCGTTCGGAAAGTCGTATTCAAAATGGCTGAGTGTTCCCGAATTCTCCATAGATCTGCCAATGTCATGAGACGTCCGGCGTGGGTGCGGTCCGCCGCTATCGACCATCGATCGGCTGACCCGCGTGAATTTCAGATTGCCCCTTTTACTTTAGAGTTCATCGTCGCTCATAAATCTCGATCGTTTCTTCGCGCGAATAAAACGGGCGACGATTCGAAATGCAGCGGCGGGAATTATCGCGGCTCACCAGGCAACCGTCGCTGACAATTTCTTACCCTGGAGGAATTCCATTGCTTCCACGGCGACGGCGGCGATCGTTATCCGCGAGAATGGTACTTGCCACGCGACGACTTCGACTTCAGTTCACGTTTTGCGGGTTTTCGCGGGCTCGCAAGCCGCCACGACGCCACCGCGAATTCTTGCCCGTGGCGTCTCTCGCGTGTAGACGAATTCGCGTAATAACGGCGAGAGAGAACGGCGCGTGTGTGTACCCGCTGCCGAAAATGTCCGGTATGCGGGACTGTATATCGTGTACGGTCTACCGCGGCTTCCAAAATGCCATGAATACTCGGGCACGTGGCGCGGTAGGTAGGCACTCGGACCGCGAGTGAGAAGAAGTAATATCGATCTGGCGTCATCCATCATGGCTCAGTCTATTAAACCACCGTATCCTATTTTCCCTCTGACCCCTTTTCGCAATCACTTTACTCGTCCCGCGTAAACCTTCCTCGCCCCTTCGTTTTCCCCTTATGGCCCCGAAATGTGAAGAGCACTTTCGACCTCGACCACGGCTTTGCTTCTTCTCCGTCGCCCTCGTTCTCTTTTATCTGACGTATCTTTCTTTCGCCGTCGCTGCTGTTGCTGTCGCTCTTTATCCCTCGACCGACGTCACACAAATTCTCTCTCTCTCTCTCTCTCCCTCCCCCTCCTCTCCTCCTCTCCTGTCTTTATCACGTCTTCACCGTCCGACTTGTTCGGTTTCAAGGTTTTCGTCAGCAACGCCCAACCGAGACAGCTCTGACGGATGTGAGACGGACGCCCTGCCTGAGTTTACACCAGGGCTAATTACAATCCTCTCCCTCGAAGGGTACGAGGAAAGGGCGTTGTGCCTGCCTGCCTGTAGTCGTTTCATGACGGAGACGAGGCCCGGACGCGCGGCACGCCAAGTGGCTCGTTCGCGTGCTAGGTGGAAATAAGATTTCGGTGTAATACGATTTAACGCTGCTCCGTGAATTTTCTCGTAAGCTGAGACGTAAGGCTGTATTTGTCGCGTCGCAGCGGCAGCTGACCCGCTTCTCGTCGTGGATAATATAATTTAAAGCAGCTTCCATTTTAAATGCGACTTGAGCGCATAGATTATGCCGCCAGCGCTCAGGCTACGTGTTAAAGTCAATCCTAAATTTAAAGTGGCTTTAAGTTTCCCGTGAGACCGAGACTGTGCTTGGTCACGTCGTTCACATGTACCCGCGTGAATTCAATGACCGGTAATCACGCTGGTACCGAGCCGATGTTGAATAAAAGGTAAAATCTGTGCCAGATGCATATTTTTCGATAATAAATGTAGTAGCGCAGAATCTTTTTCATTAGAGAAGAATAAAAATAGATTTCTTAAGGCGTGAATATGTTATATATAAAAAAAATACTTATAAAGAAAATTGTTTACGAATTATTTTATACACATAACTAATATTTTAAATATTTTGAAAATTGTTAGATATAATATTAATATCTAAAGCCAATAAGTAAAATAATTAGAATTTATTTTTAAATGTTCTTCTATTTATTTTATTTTTTATATTATTGGAAAAAATCACGTTTACGTTGTTAATTACATTTTTGATCCAAAAAATATTATTTTATCTTTCGCTGAGTATTTTATTCAAAAAGTATTTTATTTAAAAGTATTTTCAATTATAAATATTGGTACATACGT
>JANQDE010000160.1:120846-236810 GCA_037157785.1 Cephalotes varians | reverse complement strand
CACACACACACACACACACGCACGCACGCACGCACACACACACACACACACACACACACACAATTGAATCGACTACATTTGTATGTTTGCATGCGATTACATGAAGAAAAAATAAAAAGTTTACGCAATTAAATAGACTAGAAGTAAAATACCATAGACGTTACCCACTGATGAAGCTTTGTATCATGTTAACCGTGTTTGGCGACAATAATTACGTACGGTATTGAATGTAATTAGATTACTGCCACCTCAGTCAGTTGAAGTTACCTGCGTAATAGCAACGGCAGGCGAGAGAGCGCTGGACTTTATCTAACTTCCTCTCTGCGTTCTAAATTGACTGCTAAAGATTAACCCCTTAAGTCCGCCTAACTCTATTCATGTCGTGTTAGATGAACTTCTGAAAATCAATAATGCGTCCATCCCCCCTTTTCTCTCACTAGTTTTACGAGATTGAGAGCTAAGTTTGGCGCTATCAATTTAGTGCGCAATATTTTTGGCTGATTGACAAAGGTCTTCGATATATTTTTTGAACGGGAAGGAAAAAAGCCGCCATTTACATCGTTTATTAAGAATTCAATGTAGTTATTTCATAGATTATTCAGACGTATTGGTACTAATGATGAGAACAACGCGAGCGCTCAGACGCGAAGGAAATTGCAATAGCAAAACGCAATCCCGAGTAATCGGCTTTGAAGCTCGCGCTTTGTCTTCGGTTCTTTGATCGCAAGAACAAATACGAAGCGTCGTGACTTCGATAAATTCCCGTCAGTACTTCTGCTCAATGAGAAATTGATTAGCTCTCGATAATCCTAACAGAGAAAACGATCATCTCGTTTCTACCTCGTATTTGCTAATTGCATCTTGGAACTTTTTGACGAAAAAGTCTTCGAATGGCAGATCTTAGAATTTTAAAATTTTTAGAAGATTGACATTTTTTTTAGCTATAGTAATAAAATAATTTTATAAGAATTTCTTCGTTACTCTTATAGAAAAAAAACTTTGATATTTATTCGTCAATAAGTCACTAATAATTTAAGAAACAAGTAACTATAAATTGACGGAAAATGATTTTCGATACTCGGAGTTTGAGTTTGCTCGTGCTGTTTATTGCTAAAATTATCGGATTTTCTCGATAAACACTGAAATGGTATAAACTTGTCTAGTATATTGTATTAAATCAGGTCAAATCCGATCGCTGCAAATACATCGTACGACATAAAGCATTTTGTAATTCGTGCTACTCTCTTTCTCGTGTACGTTCGACGTGCGCGCTTTGAAAACAGAACCGATTTGTCGGTGAGTTTGCGGAAAATATTTTTCGTAAGAATTGTACATATGTATGTATATTGTATGTGCGCGCGCGCGAGCGCGCGCGCGCGCGTGTGTGTGTGTGTGTGTGTGTCGACAGAGAGAAAAGACGGGATAACTATACGTTTGTAATACTGCGGTTTGTCTATAAACGCGAAGAGTGAGGCGGTATCTTCACTGCTACGCAGTAAATCGATTTCCTATTATCAAGCACTATTCTTCGCTATAAAGGAGCCGAGTAGATAGATTATCCAGCGTATTATCAGTCCATTCTTTTTTACGAGCGACTATAATGGATCGACGGAGAGCCAATGACATGCTCCATTCCCGAACTCGCAACAAGATGACTCGGCACTATCTGCAGAAGCTGAGAATACACGTTTGCGCGCATAGGCGTAAACACGAGGCAAGCGTACCGGAATTATTGATTTCCCTTTAGAGAAAAGGAGCTTCTTTCGCGAAGAAATGTAATACGAAACGAGCGAAATGTGAGACCGACGGGAAAACCGATCGCGCGAATTCCAATAATATCGACGAATGCAAATAAATCCATCTCAACGAAAAGAGATGCGTTGCCGGTTGCACGGAAAAACAAAGGGCACTTAGAATGAATTCGAATTCGTAAAATGAAATTGTAACGCATAAATATATCTACTACTAGCATTTTCTTGAGATAAGACATTTTCTTGAAATCATATGAAAGATTGTTTTGCAAATGAACGAATGTTTACTTACTTTTATATCCAATTTTCTAAAGTACAAATTTATCTCTCGAATTTCTTTTGCATGGGAAATATTTTACTGCTAAAAAAATTGATGTAGGATTTTAATTTCCGGATTATTACGTAAAACAATCAGCTATTTGTTTAAACAGAGATATTAAATTATTTGAAAAAAATATACAATTTAAAGTGAAACGCTTTGTACACATAAATAGTTATTGCACGATATGAGTATTTATTATATAAAAATTTTCTTAATAATAGGAAATACTAATCGTAAAATTTATTTACATAGATTCTTTCACAAATTTAGGTTTATGACTGAATGCAATCTTTTTCTCTCTCAATTAAAACATGTAAATTATTATCTATCATAATCTTCAAATTTTAAATATTATATACCTTGACACAATCAAGTAATGGATTAAACTCGGTTGACGTAAAATCCAGTTAAAATTAATCGAAAACTTTTTTATTCTCCAAATTCAATAATAAATATTGAATAGTTCAATAACAATCGGTGTCAAGCTATTAAAACAACCGCAATTTTTTTTAATTTATCGTCCTGGTAACTGCCGTTGAAAAGACATCCTGTGGTTCTGGAATATTGATATTTGCTATTTCAGTTTAAAGCAACATATGTTACGTGACACGAACACTCACGGGTTAATGACGAATTTTGCTTACGCCCGTAACAAATCGGCAGAAATGAACCCATCAATTGAATATATTTATATAAAAATACTTGTCCTCGTGTTGTCGGCACCGTGATTAAAGTGATTCGTTTTCGACATTTGCCGCATTATCTCGTTTGACAGAAGCAAATTGTATCACACCATTGTCAGCCGGTTAAGCGTGCCTTTTCGATAAGCTCATGCAAATGACGCGAATGGTAAACGACATTTAATCGAGATTACATTTTTTCAACACGCGCGCGCGCGCGCGCGCGCGTGTGTGTGTGTGTGTGTGTGTGTAAATGTTTTTCAAGCATTATCTCGATAATCGATAATCACACAAGAATTAGGTGACGATTACAACTTGTCGAACGATGAGTTCCCTTCGATCGCGATTAATTAAACGATCCGCTACCGGCATTCCTCTTCGGGTGCTCTTCGAGAAAATTACGTAACAGCTAAGTCAGCGCGTCTCTTCCGGCTTCTTGCCGACGTCGTGTCGGTCGAATTTCCCTTTCAAAGTGCCGTCCGCAGTTTTGCAGCGAGGGAAGGAGAGAAGTTGGTAGCGCGCGAATGACTTTATGGCACCACCAAGACCTATCTCTACATTTTGCTGGTTGAGCACCTCACAATGGACCGAGTGTTGCTCACGACGTAACAATCGTTCAGTGAATCTACGAGCACCGTCAGACTGTACATGTTAACGTGTCTTCCGCTGGATTACCCGTCGGCATTTTATCCCGGAAACTATGCGAGAGGGGAGGCGGAGAAGTGCGATAAACTAAATGCGGTGACTATAGGCCAGTGGGGGAACGTCTCTCGTCTGGATGCGCAGTAAAATGTTCATTACGAAACCTCCATGTAATTTCACGGCGGATCGTGAAGATTGCCTCGTTTTAAGAAGATTTTTTCCCCTTTCAAAGGGGCGCCTAGGAAGAGAGGCGAAGAAATTTTTCACTCGACCGAAAGGAACAATCGGTCCCGCGTCTTTCCCCGCACCCTTAATGGAGTCTCGCGCGTCGCGACTCAAACGGAGGGATCTCGGAAATAAAATTCTCGCAAGGATTTAACTCCCGACGGCGGCCGATGCGACATGTTTCCGGGCCGATGATTCGGCTCGTCCGAGCGAGCGCCGAGGAATCGAGTATTATTTACTGTGCGAGTTGGTTTATTAACGAATCAACGAATGCAATCCAGACCTGCAAATTGGTTTTCTTGAGCGTTAATTAACACTGACGCTTTAACGAGAGTTCGCGATTGCGCTAATATTTATGTGTGTTGATTCGATGAACAACTTGTAAAACTTTTGTTTTGTCATAGAAAAAAATTTTTTTTTAATATTTTGTCTCATATTTATTAATGTATCAACGGAACTAGAATAACGGCGAATGTCTCCGACAATTTTACAACGCATTACCAACGAAATTGCATGATTTTAAATTTGTAATTCTTAATACATATAAATCATCCACCAACGCGACTGTCTCGCAGCTTTTCACTTGCGTAAAATTATCAACATCCTTCCTGACCCTTTCTCTACCGTTGCAAGCGAGGACAACTTGTACGCGCCACATTTTGAGAGAATTATGCGTGTTCATGTCCGCGAGTTAATGCGGAATATGCGCCGAGGCGGTAAGGCGAAATATGGAGCATATTTTTCGCTCTGTCACTTCCAACAGAAAATTATAGTGTTTAATTATTGAAGTTCCTTCATTAAATTACTTCACATGAATTCTCGAATCTTCATACGTTTTATATCTAGGATAATTTTTATAAGACAGTATTCGGATAAAACACTTTTCAGATAAAAACAAATGCGATTGTTAAATGTGTACATATCTGTCAATTTTTTAAATATAAAATTTAATTTTAAATTAAAACATCAGTTATGTGAATATAATTTAACACTCGGATTGTGTTTCGGTGAAACGTATTTTATCCGATTAGCGAATGCGTCTGAAACATGTATATTTGATTGTTTCAATAGATCTAGTCTCTAAACTCTCTTTAATCACAACTCAGTGCGGTTCTGTAAAGGGAACGCGTAATACGTATCGATTAGTGGATTCAATTATGCATTAATACCACCAAAGGGCTTTCGCAACCGAACGATTCAACCGCTTTCTTACTCCCTAGCGTATCGTCACGCCCGCGAAGCACAGCTCGCGCTCCATTAAGTCAGAATAAATGTGCCGAGCGAATACACGCCAGCCAATCGGCAATTGGGCCGCACACGGGCAACAGGTGAACAGATATTGATATTACAATTTGTAAACTCTGCTGTAGAGAGAAAGAGCGAGAGAAAGAGAAAGCGAGATTTATTCTGTCCGGTTTCCATCTCAAAGACGGAAGAGAGACGCGGGTCGTGTGGCTCTTTCAGTCACGAACTACATCTGTTTTGGGTTCGAGACACACCCTGAGTCGATACTCTAAATCCCGGACTGTTTGTTGCCAACGTTGCTCAATGCGCCATCCGTGTTGTTTCACTGACAGCGGATGTCTTTCCGAACTGTCTCTGACAACGATTCCGCGAGTTAACTAGACGCAACCACTTGTTGTTGGTTCAAGTACGGTCAGGACTAATTCTCCATGTTGAGGGTTCGGCGGGCCAACTTCTGTTCTGGACGGAGGACGATTTCGGATCGTGGAATCAGTTCTGACGTGATGCTTTCAACGTTGCGCACGAAGAGAGCGAGCAAGAGAGAGAGAGAGAGAGAGAGAACTTCTACTGTCCTCCATGAATTTAAAGAGGAATGAGCACAACGGAGCGCTTACCTCACTCGCTGAACCGTCAAGATGCGCCGGAAGAATAGAACGCCGACCGTCGTTTGAAATAATGTTTAGCGTCGCCGGAGGGATTTGTGGCCGTGAGCTCGCGCTCGAGAGAAATGCCCTCGACCCCGTTTAATCCACGCTTTTTTCTCGTTCTTCTTCGTGCCGAGAATTTGTCGCGCGTCAGCTGGCCTCGAGAATGATTGTCATATTAAGGGGGTTTCTCGCTCGCGGAAAACGCTAAGTTCGCTATCTTTTCGAAATAACACGCCGACGAAAGAGACTCCGTTGGAAATGTCGTCGCGCCATTATTACGTCATTCGTATTTCCGAACGACGTGATGGACTCGATATATTCTCTCGGCAGAGATTATCTATTATTTAAATTATACGCGAGTACATCTCTCGTTTTGATTTATTGCATTCCTCGCTGTTCCGACAGTTGCGTAATCCTGGTCCGTAATGATATAAATATTTTTGGATTTAGATTATGAAAAAAATTTGCACAATTTTAAATGGGAAAGTAATTAGAGAACTTACGCATTTCATATGTTTCACACGGTATATTTTGTAATCAGATTCACAACCGTTATAGTGTGAATACTGCAACGTTAACTTACTACATTATTTAAAAAAGGCATAGAATTAGAGATAAAAAAATATTGTTAAAAATAAATTTTTGCAGCTCGTAAGAGATTTTAGTTGTGCATAACACGTGAGGAAACGTTGACAACTTTTTAAATTTCATACAGGACTTTTCACATTTTTTTCCATCTGTCTCGCGGTCGAGATGTAAAAACCTAAATAATACTACGTTCTCGAAAATTTGCATTTTGCAGCAAGCGCACGAAAAACACCAAATCCTCTCCGCATCTGCAGAAATAATAAGCATCGTGCAAACGAAAATAAACAGCGCACAGCTTGTAAATACAAAATTTGTAAAAATTGTAAATTACGTACGCTATATCAATACATCATTTTTGCAAAGACGGAGATATTTTGCGGAGAATTCATCCGTTTCTATATCGAAGATATTATTAATATTAAATTCATTGATTCTCGATAACATAATAGAAAGTCCTACTATGGATAATGTAGACAATGCCGTGCGTTGTTGGTATTTTTTTTTTTTGCCACGTATCTTTATTGTCGCTATTTACGCGAATGTTGCAGCAACAAAGATACCTATAATTCAGATTCGAATAGAATGACGGTACGGCGGTATCTTAGAATGCATTTTTTGCAGAACCCTTACTATAAAAAAGATAGCAAGTCAGAAAGTTTCGTATCTGCTCTCGAAGAAGACAGTAAAACATTGGTCGAAGTAAAATATCGATAATGATATTATAAAACCTTTCATTATTTTCATTCTTTCTGTCAACTTGATACTTTTGAATTCGTTGAAATCGAGTTTGATTCATCTAATAATGAGTTTCTTTTCTATTAAAAAACTAGAGTGTAAAATAATAGTTACTTCTATAAGCACATATATGTATTGAGAAATAACGAGGAAGATTAAACTTTCAAAGATGCTCGATATGAATCTCTATAAATTAGTTCTGTATTTTTTATTTCACAATAATCTTTATAATTATAATATTTGCAATTTCTAAGCTTTTATGTAAATTTAATTTTTGTTTAATTTGGAATTAATTTATTTGTAATTACTGTGTTTTAAGGAGATGTTACTTATAAATCTCTCAGGAACTTGTGTCATGTGTGTATATTAGATTAAATATACACATTTATATTTTTCTAGCTTTTAACATGTCTCTAAATTATATCTATGAGTTTCTTATATATACACAATCTATAAGTATTCCAAGTATTCTATCTATTTCTACCTTTTAGCAGGTCTCTATATACATCATTATACATTTTTTTAGCTCTTAGCAGGTTCCTAAACAAGCTTTTAGCAAGTCTCTTTACTGTAGTTCATTCATCCCTTTAAGAAAATTCCATCCAAAAACGTTCCTCCCGTTTCTTTAACAGAGGCTTCAGAAAAGGGATAATCAGAAGGAAATCTACTATCAAGGCGTTAAAACCTTCAGGTGTTTTAAAGTACAAACCACAAAATAAAAAAGAACTCACACAAAGGAAAAATTCACAGAATGTTTGCGACCCGTTTTGATAAAGTGCGGATAGATATTCTATAAAATAATTTAAAAAATAAAAAATTATGTTTCTGTCAATAAAAATTAAAATAAGTCTGAGAATTAACTCGACATTTCTTGTTGTCGATTGATGTCATAGAAATCATACGATAAATATTTTTAAAAATTTAAGTTTATAATTATATAGTATATTATAATATATATTGTAAAACTTTACGTGAATTTAGATCGAAGATACCAAATTAATTTCAAAAGATTATATTTTTAAGTTTGAATTATAACAAAAAATGTATCTCATTTTTTGTTAAAAAAAAAATCACACAATATATCAGAAATTTATTTAAAATCGAAAAGAGAGATTGTTGTTAACGCTTCCTTCTTATTGATATGCTACGCGTTGCGAGTCTATTCGCACGCTGTTGCACAGTATGCGAATATGCTTGCGAGAAAACAACAGGCCAGTACTAATTGCGATTAAATGCCGCGGCGGCTACGCGATATCGACGACCGTGCGGCAATAAATCAAGAATTACTTTCGCCCGCTTCGTTCTCTCGATAATAAACGCGTCGAAACTCGTTCAATATTGGCAATCCTCCCTCGACCGCCGAGTGCATCAGGTAGACGTTCCCGCCGCTTGTGTGCACGTACGTTTCTACGAGAACTAGGATGCACATACAGTGATATGGCGGGGCGAGGGATGATTTTGCGCGCGCACGCACATGCGATGCATCAACGGCTGATATTACTGGGGGAACGGAAAAACTCGGAAGAACCCTCCGTCTCTTTCCGTCGTTTCAACCCGGAGGCTATGTTTGATCAGTTAGTCACTACCGGGACCTGGGATATTGTTACCAATAGCCCCGGTTAATATTCTCGGATTACCCTCATGGCAAGTAGTGACGGCAGTAGCGGCGGCGATGGCGACAACGATGATGGTGACGGAACAATTCGTTTTCGAAACACGAAATTCTCGCGAAGCGATATTGATGAGAACGGGTCGTGCGTTAATTGGCGCACTTGGCAGTATTCGTTGCGCGATGGAATTTCACTAGTCGAATTAATTGCAGTCGCTAACGCTTGCAGTAAGCTTAAAACCGATAGGACTTGATTTTGTCAATCAACGCTTTGACTCTTGCAAAAATGGCGAATTCCATCATTCTATTGTACGCAGGATTGCGCATCTGAATTTTAGTCAGCGAGATAGTTTCATATTTGGAATGGTGCATAGAACGACGGAGAAATAATATTATATATATTGCTTTCCGATATTGATTTGAATGAAATTGAAATACAGAGAGAGAGAGAGAGAAAGAGAGAGAGCGCTTTTATTATATTAATACTCTCACGGTGGACACGTGGATTTCATGTATATTATAATGCAATCGACACAAAACTGTTATTGGCAATATATTCTGCACTCTACATAATTGAAATAATTTATAATTGTCCAAGACTCTCGAATAAGCAAATGTATGGGAGAAATTTGCAACAGTAATTATATCTTTGTGGAGTAGTTACGAATTTTATCCTGATGGTGATCTTTTGAAGCACCGTGTTTTTATTAAAGGCGCAAAGTTGTCAAGGATATATGCTTACGCATTTTTTACATTTACCATTTATCAACTACTCGTATTGATAAGAACAAAATTGGATCCTGCCTTTCCACATACGATCATAATAAAATGAAGAAATGCTCGTTTCTTACGATCTTTTGTCACGTACACACCATGTTCCATTCCAGTCCAGGAAATACCGATAAATGCGTGACCGGGGTTTCGAGCGCGCGAACGCGTCGATAACGAGGCGATTTTGCAGCAAAGAGGACGATAAAGCTCCGCTTGCGCTCGATGGTAATTAATTAAACGTTAAGATCACCGTTTACGGCCAGATCTTCCGTGTGCGGCGAAGGATTTTCGAGACAGCGACGTCTAGGCTGCACTCAGTTCCTCTCGCTCGCTCGAGTTCTGCTAATTGAACGCGTAATTGATGAGGCTGCAGTCTGTACTTACACAATGCTCCAATTGTGCTCAACCAAGCGCCGGCACGGTGTGCCAATATTAGCGATGCACTCGACGTCCCTATAACGGACCCCTCTCCACGCACAAATAATGCCCCGAGTACCATAAATACTCGACAGCTTCCGCAATATGCCGATCTCCGCCGCCGCTGCTTGGCCAGACTTTTTCAAAAACTCGAGAAGTCCTCGAAGAAAACGAGACCGCGTATGCAGTGAGCAACAAATTGGTTTTTCCTGCCTTTCGCGAACTTTAATCGTTACCGGAATATCCGCGAAATTGCTTTGGCACTTGTTTTTGTATCTCTCATTTCCTGCAATTATTATTACAATTGAGAATATAATAAAACAAAGAATAGTTTATTACAGCAATTATAATAAGATAATAGCTTCTTTTCTCCGTAGGCTTTGTCTAAAATTCTCCGCGTGGAGAATGAGAGAATAATAAATTGATAGTATGTAATTTGTATGCAGCAAGATGGATATAAATTTAAAATGAGAGAATTTAAAGTTCGTGTCAGAGAAATGTGCAATAGAGCATAAATTATTGAACTTTCAAATAATTATGTAATTCCAACGTTACTGTTAAAAATCGGTATGTTATAATTCTAAAGAGTAGATAAAAAAATAGTAGTTTTATACAGGAAGAAAGATATATAAATTCTTCGAGCGAATTCGAGCAACTAGATTTATTAAAACTGAAATTGTGAATATAGATTCGAAATTTATTCTTTTATTGCGCATGAGAAAATATTATCTCTACCATACGAAGCTACATTTGCGATAGAAAAAGTAAATACAAAATTCGATCGGAGCGAATAATTTAATCCACGACGCGTTTACTATTAACAAGGTAAATAATCCTCCTCTTAATTATGCCTCTGTATGCGACTTCCCTACCTCCTTATTCGCTCGGCGAATAAACGCGACAAGTTCTCACGCGACGATGTGTAATTTAAATGCGTTAATCCTCTAAAATTTATCAAGCTCCTCGGGAGTAAAGCGCTTGCAATTTCAAGTAACATCCTGCGATCGGCAAAATATCCGTTCGTATGAAATTTTTTTTAACGACATTTTGTTTGCCTATATAATAAAAAACAGCGCCCCGCTGTGTAAATATACGTCGACCGTATCGGCCGTATCAATGTGCGCCCGTGCGTGATGGGTTCCGCACCGGAAATACGGAATTAAACCTCGCGCGCAAACAGTCAATATCGTGGCGAGGTATGAGTTCAGTCGCGACCACCATCTCTGAATATTTCCATTTCCGGGACCGCCGCCTATCCTTCGGCGATATTATTTGTAACTGGATAAATAAGTCTGATTTATATGCTGAGCGACGTGCGTACCCTTTCATCGTCCTTTCATGCGAAAAATAATGCCGCATCGCGTAAAAATAGCGTGACTAGTGTTGCAGTTTGGTCGACGTTGCGCTTCGTTCCTATCGCATGAGAATGAGAGAAGTACTTCAAGAAGATACGAGATACGAATTCGAAAAGACATTTTCGGATTATTTTTATAAAGTTACAACCTTCGGGCTTTTCGAAAAGTTCACCGATGGTCGTGTATACTTTACATTCAACACGATAATGAAGCCTGGATGAAAGAAGCTTATCAATTCAGACTTGCGAATCTCTGGTTATATCGTCTTCAGCAATTAACTAAATTTTGACAGATTGTGATTTATTGAGACTATGAGCATTTTACAATTTTGATTCAACGATTCTGACAAAATTCTAATTATTTTAAAAACGAGAATATACAAAGTTGCATAATTAAAAGGATAATTAAAAAATAAAACAAATAGTTTGCGATAAATAGATCAAATCGATCTAGCGTCTTCTTGTACGGCTGTGAAAAGATTGCGCTTTAATGCGCACCAGAAAAAAAGACGCCTCGTGAGACACTGAATCCTTGAATATACTTAACTCGTGTTTTTCAACCCCCTTCCTGCTGAAAGTTGCAGTCACGTATATGAATACAAAAAGTCCTGCTCGGTTTTATGAGGCTCTGCATATATACGAGCACGTACAGAACGAGACGACAACGACGACGACGACGACAGCAGCGACGATGGTGCGATGGGAGGAGAAGGAAGTTTGTTCCGAAACTTTTATAATACACGCAGTGCGGGACCGTAGATTTGAATTAATTCGGCGGCGAAGTTTCGCCGGGCAAATAAAAATAATTCACTATATCAATTTAATATCGCTTTATATGGTAACTCCATACTCTGCTAGTGGCAGATTTTTCAATGGCTGCTTTAGATCTGCGCTTAGCACAAAAAATATATGAACTGGTATAAAAAGATTTTATTTCGGAAATAATTTTGCAGTTAATCTTTGTAAAAATTAGTCTAATAGCTATTATTATAAAATCAATTATCTCTCTCTCTCTCTCTCTCTCTCTCTCTCATAAAAATATTGTGTTTATTTATAGTTTTTCAAGCGTAATTATTTTATATGTGTATAAATATCTCATTTTTGTATTGTTTATTTTGTATTATTTATTGTTGCGAATTGTTTCGATAGCTGGAAACAGAATTAATTACATTGATGAATTTGTTCTTTTTATTTAACCTTTTATTTAACAATTTAAATTGAAAATGCAATGTACTTATCGATCCTGTGTGTGCGTTTGGCTCCGATTTACTATAACTTTTGTGAAATTAGCAGTCCATTTTAACCCTTAAACCCCACTTGGGGTCCATGAGACTCCAGCAAAAATTTGAGCGCACTTTTAAGTAAGAAAAATCTCTTAATTCATGATTTTTTTTTTACATATTATAACAAAAAATTCTTCAAAAAATAAGATTATTGATTCAGCATACTTTGAAGAATATCTATGATTTTTTCAAGACGAAAAAATGAATAGAGTAATTTTTAGAAATTTTTAAAAGAAGCTGGGATCCAGGTTTATGTTACGGAGATGAAGTGTGGAGAATAAGGGTTAATGTAAAATTAGTATTCCACACTATGATATGTATAGTATCGAATTTTTCTATTTTTATATTTAATTGACAAAATTTTTTATAAAACGTATGATCATTCACAGAATTCTACAAAGAAGAGAAAGATAGAACTCTAACAATTGTTGAAATTCTGGAAATGGGATGCTAATTTTACAAAGGTGAATCAACGTTATACCGGACGCGGCGAGAACAGAGCATAGTTTCATCGCTCGCCATGGATCCACCGAGCCGCGTAATTGTAAGCTTCTGGCCGGCCTTAATTATGGATTTTGTCTACTGCGAGATCTTATCGACGTTATCGTCTGCGAACTTTCCCTGTCTGTTCGTATAACGTCGCAAATGCCGCCGTTCTGTCTGGAATTTATTAGAAGCGGCGAAGCAACTCTTCTCGAGCACCACGATCGATACTCGCGAAAGAAGGAAATGATTTTCGTGCATGTGAAAGTGGGTGGGGAGCTGTAATGGGAGCTATACGATGACACTTCTAATTATAGCTGAGAATTATCTTTTATCGCTGCAATTAACTCAACGGGATTTTATTCTACGTCATGTCGTTTTTTTATCGTTTTTATGTCATTTTTCGTTCTCCCTCCGTTCTCTCTCCGTATTTTCACGCAGGATCTTTGTCGCTGGCAACTTCGCAAAAATGTATTTTTGTCGTTTTCTGAAAAATTTTTTTTTCCTAAGTGCTGTTTCACGACCGCGACAAATCGAAGTCAGCAGGTGACGACTCGGCAGCAAGCGTATAAGGAAGAAGTTTCTTTCGTACTTTGCGCGGTTTACTTGCAGTCTAGACGTACTCGAAATATTGTATGCAAAGCTGTCGACGTCTATTGGAAGCTTTCTTCGAAGCTGGAATTTGAAAAGTTACATTACGTGGTACCGGGAACAGCACTGAGCACACGTCCTCACGAAAATAAAAGGAATCTCTAATAAATTGCAATACACAACGGGACACGATATACGAACGCCTACGTGAAAAAAGTATTCCTGTACGCGTAGCTGATGAAGCATAGCAGATCACTAAATTTCACCGATATAGCCCACATCATTTTCAAACTGTCACGCTGAATTTACGGTCCCGTTACTACATGTATTGAAATATGCATGGCTTTTTTTAATTATCGAGTTCTCATCGCGCATTTATGACGTATTTTTCTCCGCACGCTTTTTAACCGCGAGCTTCGCACCTAAAACCCGTCGAAAAAATTCAGTCCGTTGAAATATGTTATTATCGTTTATCAATGCCGAAATGTCACATGATAGTCTGGCTAGCGAGAAAGCGCATCGTTCCCTGATGACTGATGTCCATGGCACAACGCAGCGTAAAAGTTCGCCATCGCAAATTGTGCAGATTCACAGCACCGTAATGCCAATAGTCGAAAAAAAGATATATGGACCTAGAGTAGAGGTTGTTTCGAAATTACTACTCCCTCCCTTCGTTTTGCGATTTATTTGACCAATTTCAACAAGATGAAACCTAACTCAGTTGATTTGTAGATCTTATATTAAAAGAACCTTCATTTAAAGTTGAAATCATCCAAATATTTAATATTGAAAATGAAATAAATATCAGAAAGTTGGCACTTGGTGAAAAATTTTTCTTAACGAAAAATTAACAAACTAAGTTATATGGATAAATAAATAAAGTAACTAAGGAATATTTAATGCGAAAAATTAAAGAAATTACAGATGGATGTTGAATCGTCCGACCGAATATTTTTCTAAGGGAAAATCAATACCAAATTTGTGAAGAAATTTATAACGATGAGGAAATATTTAACGTATCCCATATTTCTTGCTTATGTACATATATTACCACTCGTTAAAATATTTCCGAAGCGTGACAAATAATCTTGATGAAAATAACGTGCGTATGCGATCCATTTGCGTTTGTCCTGTTTGTCCAAAATGATCTTTTTTTTTATTTATGGAATGTGATGCAGGCTGTATTTTGCAAGAGCATGCAAAATTCAGGGTTCGCAATTAAACCATCTCCGACGAAACGTTATCTCTATATAATCTCAGTATATATATACGTAACTTGCACGATAAAGACACATGCGCGCGCGCGCACAACTGAACAAAAGCCTGGCTTGGTGTCGCGCGCTGTTGTACATTCCGAGAGGTCAGTTTTCCGAGACGGGTATAATGAACTGCGCGTGTAATAAAAACACGTGTATCCAAAAGTGTTGAGGTGTGGCGAAGTTAGCATTACGGCATTCAGGGAAAAAGGTGGAGAGAACATCATCAGCAACGGTGAGTGTTTTCCGAGAAAGGAAGAGAGAAGGAGATGAAAGAAAAGAAGGAATACTAGCGACATGAGGCTGGGGCCGCAGCTCTTGACTCCCGGATGTGCCGCGGCTAAACACCAGTAATTAAAACGTCGAGGTTTCGCGCAGCCGTCTCATTTATTTGATATTTGTTCGGTCGCCGGCATACCGACTCGAACTGAAGAACGAGCGGGGAATTCCGTGCGCGCTCTGACTCGTCGCGGCTGCAGCTCGCGGTGCAATTCGCCGCGAGACAAATAAAGATCGCGGGAGGAATGAGGACGGAGAGACACACCGGGATCATTGACTGAAACGAAGAAGAAAACAGCGAGCGAAATAGCGAAGACACGGCGGAGATTCGCAGGAACACAGTTCAGGATAAAAAAAAAGTAAGTTTGAGAGAAAGAAAGGGACGAGGAGAGAAGAGACACGCCAATGCGCGCGTCGACGATTGTGAGAGAGGGACACTCTCGAACATAGCGTAGAGGGATGTTAAAACGAAAGAGAGAAAAAGAGAGCGGAGGAAGAAAGACGAAAAGAGCGAAAGACAGGATGAAACGGACGAGGATATCGAAGGGAGAGAAAACCACGAGAGGCCGAGAGACTATCGGTGCGCAGCCACTTCGTCCCGCAGCTGTCGCCAAAGCAGTGTTACGACTGCACAGTTTGTTCATTCGGCGTGCGGCATGGTGTGGGGCGGCTCTAATGAAAGGAGTTTATTAGGACGCGCGCCGACGGGCGAGAGCAGGCGGACCGGCGGGGATTTGCATCCCTTATGCGTAATTTCGCTTCGATATTAGATTAGTCGCTCCCCGCGTTATCCGCGCGACACGCCGCTCATTAGTTTGCGAGACGAAAACACGCCGAGTACTGGCGCGCGCTGATGCTGCTACTGCTACCGCTGTGCTCGTCTTCTTTTCTTTTTTTTTTCTACTTTACAACGGAACAAAGGCTCCCGATGGGACCATTGTCTCAAAATTAGCAGTCTGTATCGTAACATCGAAGTCGTCGACATGGTTGTGTCGTCGTCGTCATCATCATTATATCAGTATGAAAGGCAAGATCGAGCATCGCAGCATGCTTTTGTCGAAAGCTCGCGAAATTTTTTATCGCATAATTAAAAGCGATCCACAGGAACTCAAGCCAATTCGCGCGATGATATTTAGTAGCGCGATCTATATATACTTTCTGACAGTTGTTCGTGAAACTATATCGGGGTCAATCATCGCGTCAGATTACGGTGATGAAAGGCGAGCAAATGTTAAGTTTATTAATAAAACGAGGAGAGTAATTATCGAATTGGAGCTTGGATCGTTTATGGAAGCGAAGAAAGTTCGCTTTTAACTACGCCAACTACATTTTCAATTTGTCCTTCAGTGTTTTTCTTTTCTATCTAATTAGAATAGCATTAAGCGAGGAAATTAAGATTGTTAGATAAGTGAAATAATAAGTTTTTAATGAGATTAATAGCTATATGAATAATTCGAAAAAATATAGTAACGTAAATATAGTAAAGTAGTTCATGTAATTGTTACTAAAAAATTTAAATAACAATATCAATTTTATTATTTGAAAAATTATTATGCTGTTTTATTTATTTCAGAGAATTATTTCAGTTAACGTTATAAAGATATTTTTTATTTATTGGAGAATCTAATTCATCGAATGGATTTGGTGCATTTTAATACTTTTCCATTCGCATCTTTAACAAACGCGAAATGTTTAACATAATATTCTGTTTAACATATGTATGTGGGTCAAATCATATAAATCAGTACATAATAAAAAAGCATGTATGAAATGCAGCGCGTGAATTTTTTTAAAATATGTGCGCGTTTACAAATTGCAATTTAACTTCTTTTCACATTTAAATAATCTTCATGTGCTTTTATGAGAGTGTTATTTGTTTTTTCCTTAAGCGTTGTTGTGTTGCCGAGGATATCTTTCTTTTTATATTTTCAAAATGTAGAAAAGCCTTGCCTTCATCGCTGCACGCGCAGCTCATTTTATCCTCGCGGGATGGTTTGTTTGTTCCGCGAAGTAGTTCTTTCAAAGACAAACATTAAGCGAGCTTTTCGGAAACTTAATGAAACTTTGCTACGTGCGCCGCCGTCGTTTATTTTTATTTAAACGAAGGCTTGTAAAGTTCATAAGACAGTATCGATTTGTTCCCGCTGTAAGATTTAGCAGGTCTTGAATTGTATAATAAAAATGTCTTATCGTAAAAATTATGGGTTATCTTTTTCTTGCAATAGATACATGTAATATTTTTTTACATTATATAAAACTTAATGAGAGAGAGAAAGAGAGAGAGAGATGCAAAGATTTTAGAATATTTGTTTATTACACATGCTATTATCTATGAATTAAATTATAGGTGTATCGACATCTGGGTATCCAAGTTTCAATACATTGTCACTCCAATGTGTGATTCATGTAGTTGAGATCATGTTTAAAGATACTACATAAATTCGATGTTGTTTTATGTTGTTTTACTACGGTACTGTAATATAAATCATTGAATTTAATTGAAACCCTTTTAATCTTTACAAATAAATAAATATATATATATATATATATATCGCGAATACTATAAAATTGATTTTAGTTGCATTTCAATATTCAAATATTATTACAAATTAATCGCAAAATAAATTTAAATTCGCAATCTGAATACTTCGAATAATTTGAAATTAGCCTTCTATTTCTATATTTACAATATTTGTTGCAAATAATTAAACTTAAACTGTTCACATAATATGCCCAGACAAATATTTATAATATTAGAGATCTTTGATGCGTGCATATTGCCTCAGTATGGGAAATTGTCGCGACACGTAATAAATCACGGGTAATTGCCTCAATTCGGCAGCTTTCGATATTCGCCGCTCACCACGGGACGTTGATAAGAACGTTAAAAACTCGGGATGATCAATCTTCCGAAGTAAATAATAATGGAAGCTCATTGATTCACGTCCTGCCGGGTAGAGGCGCAACATCGTTCAACCAGCGTTCGCATTGAAAAGCGATTTGAATATTCAAGCCGAACACGTTCGACCGATCGACATGCGAATCTCCGATAGTGAAAGCCAGAGTCATCGGCAAAATCGGCAGTTTTTCGCCATCGAGATAATTAATAGAACTTTATTGTACCTTATTTCTTTTTCTTCTTCGTAATCTACGACGCAATACGCTCTCGATTTTATTGTCGACCTCCGAATGGTTGGTAAATCGAAATATTTAGACCGCCCGACACAATATGACACGATTATACACAAAGAGCGACAAGCTTCGCTTCGTTTTCTCGCGTTTATAGCGCTTACTGCCGTTTCTTCCGCCCCACGATACGTTCCACGATGTCGCTGATCCTTATTGTCGTGCCGAGCACAATCAATTGAAAGAACTCACAACGATGAATGTCCACCGATATCAAGTTTCCGGTTAAATGTCGTTCAAGTTCTGCCGGTGCAACTTGAAAGAGAGCTCTCCGCAGCATTGAAACCGTACCACGTACATACGGTCTATACTTGCATTCTCGACGTTGGACTCTCTATACGTCAAATTAACGATCTAGAATGACTGCTATGATGAAAAAAGTCGTCTTCCAACGGAGTTCAAGTCCGATCCGCGCGCATCGCTGCACAATCTCTGAATTGTTGGAAAGATTGACCGAAGAAAATGTTATCTCGAGCAAAAAACGCAAGAGTTTTATTGAATTATATTGTCTATTCAAAGCACAACAATTCTTTTAAATTCCATTATATACACAATATTTGTAGATATTAATCAACATCATCTCGAACTTTTCCTTATCAAGAATTAAAACCGATTTTAATTTTCAATGTAATCATAGGAAAATACATCTTATGTCGCTTTTTGCATCTTTAACATCAAAATCTGGATTTATATAACAAATTATTTTGTGAGTGATTTTTTTGAACAAATTTTCAAATTTTATACTATTATTTTTATTTTATATATATATATATATATATATATAAATATACTAATATATTATTTATGTTACACAAAATATATTTTTTGCAAATCTAATGAAAATCTATAAGATATAATCATTGTTCTTCATAATTTTTATAAAAACATTCAATCGAATTTATGCGTTCGAGAATATCTAATTTGAAAATATCTAATCTTTTCTGATATATAAAAAGAAGAAAAGATAAAATAGGCATAATTTGATAAAGGTCATTTTAATTAGCGCGAAATACATGTCTCTGCAGTTTGTTTTCGTCGAAAAAGAAAATTCGAACGAGTTACATTACACGAAGAAATCGATTTAAATCGGATGAATGTACGATCGAGTAAAGTAGACAGTTGGAATTCGATGTAGAGATGCGCGGTTCTAACAAAAAAAGCGTCATTCTCAGAATTGATCTGAATTGCAATGATCGGAGTAAAAAATTGCTACGCGTGGCTTGACCTCTTTAAAGATTTATTCTTTTTTTTATAGGACAATTTAACAAGATATTTTTCTTATTCGCTACAAAAAAACAAATGATCTGATTAGTAATGTTATATACTTCACATATAACGATTTAAAGTTTCACTCTTAATAAAATCTTTCCAATTACATTCCCACGTAATTTTGTTCTCACGTGATAGTATTAAACGGAATTTTAAATTATTAGCAGCGGTGAAAATGAGAAACTTTGTCCAAATAATGCGAGATACAAGAAACATTCTTTTACATAATACTCCAATTGGCGGATTAAAACTAACACTTATTGCGTTTGCTGCACGTTTAACGAAGTACATAAAAATTTCTACAACGCTAATAAGATTTATGGGGACCAAACTTAAATAGCTATTTGCCCTGCGACCCTCGACGGCGAGAAGTTCACCAGAAACTGGCGGATATGAGGTCATATAGTCGGCACACGGACAAATTGTGCTGTAGCAACAATGCAATTTTCGCGGATACGTTTAAGATGGGATCAAAGTTCTGCGCACCGTTCTGTTCCGGCAGATCCGGAACGGCGTGCAGATCGGCGTCTACGCCGATGAGTGGCATTGCGGTTCTGGACTTTGTTCGACGCTGATGGTCAATCTCCTTAAGAAGAACTCCCGGGCTCCTCCGGAGGGAAGTGCCCGTCTCATTTGCGGCATCCGGCAGTTCGTTTCTCTCCTCCCATTCCTTGCGGATAATACCGAAATACGGCCATTTGAAAGTGTTGGCCGCGGTAGTTCCTTTTATTTTAAGAAACTTTTTCACCGGTACTTTCCGCGGGTGCACCAAACACTATGCGCGTGAAATTGCACGTGTAAGTCTTGCTCTCTCTCCTCTTTCTTTCGCAAATTTAAAAGGAATGATATTAATGATATTAGATTGCACTCGCGTGTTCATATTTGCTATTCCTTCTCGCGCTATTCTTTTCTTTGAGGAACGACGATGTTTCTCCGCCCGCAGGGCACCGCGCCCACCGATTTGCATATTGAAACAGCAAATACTCGAATACACTTTAATAACGCGTCGCGACGGCTCGACTTATTCAGAAGTAAAAGTCGTGGTACGGTCGCGGAGAGCCGTTCTGTAAATTCCGATACTTTATTGTACCGAGCGGAGCTTTCAATTCTCCTTTACTGCTCGCTCTTTCCGGGAGAGTCTACGACGCGTCACGAACTTTCGATAAATTGTAAATACCACCATCGGGCGTTCTCCGTTATTGAAAGACAGTCGCGAACTGATTGCCGATTGCTTTCGTATCGGCGATTTCCCGTGGCGTTTGCCTAGAGACTTTTATTACCGCCTCGCTCGTCTTCCGTAAAATTTCGCGACATAAAATTAATAACGGATATCACGTCAAATTAGTTATTAAAATGAACCGTAAATTTGCTAATCATTAATCGAAAAGTTGTAAGTTGTTATATTTAGAAACGTATAGTTAGAAACAAATTATTATTGTAACACTGATCCGAAGAACAATAGATATATATAAGAGTTACGTTTGTACTTCGTGGAAGAAACTCTTTGACTAATTTAGAGCGAATTGAATGGACGTTTTTCCTATCTTCCATTACTCAATATTAAACACCGTAACGTAAATTAAAATTAAATTAAATTAAGTCTTAAATTAGGGTTCTGTAAAGTCCGCCTGAAATTAACTGCAGAAGATTGAAATTTTATTATTTAATCCTGAGTTAATCTCAAAAAGATCGTAATTTGTGAAAAGCTTTCGTTTATTATTGTTTTTCTGTAATATCTTATTTTAAAAGGAGCTTGATTTTAAAAAATTTTTCTATCATATATTTTACGTAGAAATTTATTAATTTAGTAATTGTAAGATGCTGCAGGATTCAATGGCATATGATACCAACAAATATCTAAATTAATTTTTAACGCCGTCGTGTCATTGAGAAACTGTAAACGTATGAAATAAATGCATCTGGCAACGTGTCATCGTACTAACAACGGATTCGCTCTATGTATTTATTTTCCGTTCACGTTGGCAGTGATAGACTTGTTTGGCAAACGGACGCGAATCTATTTTGCACGAGACTTCGACATGCCGTGGCCACACGGCGCGCCTGATGTGTAACATACGGCAAAAAAATCCGATATAAATCGAATCACCGTAAAGCATACTATTGTTTGACATAGTATATGTCGCATACGGTGCCAGTACATCGAACAATACTCGGTAAAATCTGATGGCGACTGCACGGCTAAAAATTATTCGCGAAACCATTCGCCGACTATTTTTACGCTCTCATCAGCTGCGCGTGCGATCTCTTGGGAATCGCGAAATAAGATTTGTTCGATAAAAAATATAAGATGATAAAGAATGAACATAGCTCAGCGAGAGTTATACACTTAACTCGTAATACAGAGAGAACGCTCGGGACAACGCTAGTGAAGAGTTTCCGAATCATGAGAGAGAAAGAGAGAGAAGAGAGAGTTGGTTACGAGGTTCTTTTAAATTCGCTGTTGTTCACTCTAGCGTGCTCCGCACAAAGAAGCCGTGTTTCGCCTATGGATCGCTAGGAATTAGAAGAATTTGATAGGACGAGATAGCTCGAAAATGAAAAACAGGACCCACGTCGACACTCATTGTGCGCGTGAAGTCAGGCGTCCCGTTAATTAGACATAATAGAACATTCACAGCGAGATTTCACGCGCATATTTATACGGATGGCTTTGCCTGAGGTATTTCAAAAGTCGCGAGACTGCCTCGCGAAAGAGACTGGCCAGTTTTCCTTTGACCCTACGTTTTAATCCCCCCTCCAGGCAATTAGTCCCTTTTGCTCGATTAAACTCTTATTCTAGATTTAATTAAAACTTCTTTTTCCCCGCCATTTCCAGGCGTTATTCTGGACGATAAGATTGCGCATCGGTGACGCGCGACTTGCTTCTTACGTGGAAACTAAATCCGCTACTAATTTATTTTCGAATCGGATACGAAAGTTCTTAACGCGAAGCAGCAAGGTAGAATCATTTTCGGATTGCAACGAAATCTTGCTGCGGAACTTATATTGTGTTATTGCGAAGCAAAATAGAAATAAAATAAGTGATTCGCGCGGAATGAAAAAAGATGTAACTCTCGTTAAAAATTTTTGTTATTGTAAGATAACGTTCGATTGACGCTCAAATCTTTCAAGCTTTAATTTTGATAGAATTATAATTTCACTGTGTTTCTTGAAAGAAAATGAAAACTATTTAATCTCGATTTGTTCGTAATGGAACTGGTATTTCGCGTTGTGCTAAATTTCATTTTGAACGTGCGGCATATAGCGCAATCGACAAACGTTTTTAATACTACGAGTCTGTTCTAACATTAGTTGATAACGAAGCAGACGTGTGCTGAGAAATAACAGGTTCGTTTCTAGAAGGCACCCGAGTAAGACTGCGTATATCTTTGCCCGAGGGAAAACTCGTTGGATATCTACAGCGCCTATTATTGGAGCTATAACGATCCACGATCACCGTTATAACGATTTTAATTAAACGTGACTTCTAGAAGAACCCTCGCGTAATGGAGCGACAAATTAATTGCAATTCGAGGAAGCGTTTGATCTTTTTCCAACACGTAGACATTAGAGAGTGTCTACGTACGTGAAATAAATCGCATTCGCATCGATAATGTAATTGTTTCGTTATTACTTATTACGAACGTTGGTTTAGCTACAAGTTGAGATATATTTAACTTTAAAAATATTACGATTATTTCTACACGTTTACGATTAACAGATTATATCTGAATAAACTATAGTGTGTCATTTTCGAATTTGTTTATCATAAGATTATAGATACTTAAGATTATAGATAAATGCATACCATGATTGATATGCTTTTTGTATTATTACTCTCATTAGAAACTTTAATTAGAGACGCCTTGTTTCAACGAAACAAATTAATTCTGAAATGGGGAAAGTTGTATTTTTCAAATTCTCAAACTCTATTTTCTATAGATAGCAATTCGTTCTTTTAGCGTAAGAAATTGGAGTATAAAATATCGTTGGATTAAATATTTTTACTTTGAGTCACGTCTTACTCATTATAAAGGACAAAGACAGAGTTGCACAGACAATCTTCTTTCTATGAATTTACGCGACTAATAACTCACAATTTTCTGAAAGGAATCCTCCGAAAGATACGGCAAGTTTCTTTTTTTTTTTTGCCTATGCATCAATTTAGCGAGCGATGTGTCTTTCGTATCGTGCTGCAAACATCCGATATGGAACTAGAAGGGACGCGCAGGAGAGAGAAGGGTTCGACGCTTATTTCCCGTCGAAGTTCCCGATTAAGTGACACTTAATATGAATTAATGCCCGCTTCCTCGAGGGCGAAAGCGAAGCGCATGCAAGCCGACGGGACAGGACGAGACGCGGGGCGCGGCGAAGCGAGGCGCGCGAATATATTCTGCGAAGTCGAAACCGCAACGCGACCGTAGCTACCAAGTTACAAACTATTTCGAGTTCCCATCGATCAAGTCGAAAGTCGCTTGTCGGCCGAACGAGCATGAATCAGCGAGGCTTATTGAGCATCTGACGTATCTGGAGTTCTCTCGATTTGCCGCGATCTGCAGATCGAGAGTACCACGGTAGAGAAAGCGAGTGTTGTTTGTCGGTTTCCGAAGCGAGGGCGAAGATGTAAAGTGGAAGGGAATGAGAAACAGACTGAAAGAGAGTAGTGCTGATTCGGTGGCCATTTAAAAATTAAAATCGAAACTTTTTTATCACCTGATGATCGATTCTCCAGGGTGGATGCTCCAAATATCGTCCAGAAGAAATGCGTCGCGAGGAGAAGGAAAGACTGGTTCGCGATTCTTCGTGCAAGTTCGGTAATCGAATCATAAAATCATGCACATGCTGGTTACCCATCTTTCTCTCCGTCTCTCTTTCTCTCTCTCTCTCTCTCTCTCTCTCTCTCTCTCTCTCTCGGTCGTTTGCCAACCCATGTACATCTTTCAATGCTTTAGTCGGGATGAGTATGCTCCGCGTATGCGTGGAAACGAGCGCGCTACGTGCTCACGTTCTCCGCCCTCTCATAGAATAGTTCTATGAGCAGACGAAGGCTCTCCTTCTCGAATGAGATCTCGAGCGAGATGGAGACGACTGGTAAAGACGGCGCAAGACGCCGTCATCGAGGATCGTCCTCGACGACTCACGTAACGCTCGAGCTAGTTTCGGACGTGCGTCCAGTCCGTGTCTTTTGTCTACTGTCGCTTTGCATTTCGCCTTGACAGTCAAGAAAAGTCGAATAAATACAGAAGCTGATTCCGCACTAAACGGCTTACATTGTAGAGCAACGTTGCATCCTTAGAATGTATTAAGAAATCTTGTTAAAGCAACTGTTTAATCATTTGATTACTAGATAAATAGAATTTAGATTTACAGAAACGTATATCGAGTATTTATGCACGTGAGAACGTTAAAGCGCACGAGAATAGGACCATCTCCTTAGTTTTTCGATATTTACTCGCATCGATAGCGCATTCATCGATATCTTCCTTTTTCGACGCCGGTACGGCATGGATATCGATATTTTTTGTCGACTCTAATAACGAGTAAAGTGTCGATGCTTTTTTCCGATATCGTCCCCGGTCTCGCCCTGTGCAGGACCGATCGGGGGGGAACGGCGAGAAGATACAGACAGGTTGCGTGCAATGTCCGTTCGTTCTTCTCTTCGCTCGTCGCACATTGCACGTCCATACGTCGATCGTATGTAATGGTAACGATGCACGGGCGTGTGCGTGCGTTACATCGGAGGAGCGCGTATACGCGCAAGAAAGACGCTCCGCACACGAAACGCAGGACATCCTCGTCCTACCCCGAGGTCCTGCGGTAGGCGCGTGCTCACTCCACTTGGGTGCCGCCGCTCGCCGCCGCTATGTGTGAGTGCTGCCGCCACCGGTTCGGTGGGGGTAGAAACGATTGGTGGACGCTGCGTCGAGTTAGATGCCGAGGAGATCTCGCTCGTCAGTCGTGCGGTGGCCGTCGTACGGAACGTTACGGTCTCTGCTGTCGTAGGGGGATGATCTCTGCCTCGATCTTTACCTCTGTCTATTTGTCCATCGCCGTTCTCGTTATCGCGAAATAGCCGAGATTGCGAAATCATCCTTTTTTTCTTAAAGTTTCTTTTTCCTCAACGTGATCGACGAGCGCTCTCTCTCTCGTCTTCTGGAATCTTGGAGTCTGGTTGATTTTTCAATGGACCCTGATTGAAGAACGGAACGTGTTTGCTTCGACATCGACATTGAGGAAATAGTGTGATGTGCGGGATCTTGTAATGGCACATCTCGGGACGCGATTCGAAGAGTTTGCACGAAACGTCAATGTCGCGCGGATAACAGGGCACGTCCCCCTGGTCGGAATGCGGGATGTCGTAGCGAGACACAACATAAGTTTGTCAGCGAACCACCGTAAGTGGATAACATTCTGATACAGGGTTGATACTTGTTAAGGGACTTTGACGTAACGTGACTCACTAATCGCTATCGATTATTTTGAAAAACTAAGTCCACGTCGAATTTGGAATTTAGAAAACATCGTGAACAATAGAATAGCTTATCTTTGTCTGTAAAGAAACGTACCAACTATATCCGGAGTATCCGTGCCGCGTCGGACAAATCATCGACGTTTTAAACCAAGTGATGTTATAGTGTAAACAATTTTGGATATAAGTTGAAGCTACGTAATAATAATTACAGATTCGAGATTATATTGAATCAACTAATCATTGATTTATAGTGGATATTTGATGTTAGTTTGTAAATGCTCACGAATGCTAATCGAATCGGAGTGAATCTTGTACCACAACGGAGCGAGCAATTTCAGTGACACGTCTCGACTAGGCTTGCGTGAATAGGCACGCAGCGCAGTGGGCAATAACCGGTAACGTGACGCGGACGCGCGGCATGTGATGATTAGGAAGCAAGAACCGGTACCAAGCGCAGGCAACGAGTTCACTAAAGATGCGTAGGTTCGTCGATCGGCACGAAGGTCCCGGGAGAAGATCGCTGTCGTTGTCGTTGGCCTATTACTGCCTGCTCGTGCCAGTGTACCACGTGCTCGCCGTGACTAGTGAGTTACCGCCAAAGCTCGATTTGCCTGACTATTGTTCATGGGATTCGCGCCAGGATGGCGCGCTCACCTGCGTGCATCATTATACGGGCAACGACTCGCTTAGGATGAACTTTTCTCAGGCCACGAGCGAGTACGTGACCTCCATGAACATCGTTTGTGAAGACTCCGATCTGGAAGACGACAATGGCGTACTCAGCGTGGACACTTTTCTTCACCTATGGCGACTGCGGTCGTTGAAGCTGACCGGATGCAAGTTGGTGCATTGGCCGGCCAAATTACTCAACGGTTTACGTGATCTTCGTAATCTGACCGTTAGAACGCTAAACGGGCGCAAAACCAAATACAGTTTGGAATTGGAAAGCGGTGCTTTCGACAGTACGCCTCAGATTGAAAAACTCGATCTGTCGTGGAATAACATTTGGCAAATACCGGATCGCTTATTTTGCTCCTTATCAAACTTGGTAACTTTGAACATCTCATGGAATTCGCTGAAGGACGTCACAGAATTCGGATTTCAAGATGTCAATGAAGAGAAGGTATCTGAGAAACATCCGAGACGTCAATTGGAATCTACGCCGGCTTCTCTCCCATGTTCCCTGGACGTGCAATCGTTGGACGTGTCGAATAATCAAATCTCCGTGTTACCAATCAACGGATTCTCATCGTTGAAACGTCTCAGAGTATTGAATTTGTCTAGCAACGCGATCTCTATGATAGCAGACGAGGCTCTGCACGGACTCAGATCCCTTGAGAGTCTCGACCTATCTGGGAACAAAATCGTCGCTTTGCCGACGGCGATGTTCCGGGACGCGACAAAATCGCTGAAGGAGCTGAGATTGCAAAACAACTCTATCGGCGTGCTATTGCCCGGTTTGATGGCCGACATGAATCAACTGGTCACTCTTGATTTGTCAAGGAACATCCTGACCAGCTCGTGGTTAAACTCGGGAACATTTTCTGGATTGATACGCCTTGTACTTCTAAATCTATCTCACAATCGGATTGACAAGCTAGGTCCGGCAATCTTCAAAGACCTCTATACTTTACAGATTTTAAATCTCCAATTTAACGAGATAGATTCGATATTAGCGGACACTTTCTCGCCGATGAGCAATCTACACACCCTGGAATTAGCTCACAATCGTTTGACTTATCTTGACGCTTACTCCCTGAACGGATTATTCGCGCTCTCGCTGCTGGCCTTGGATTCCAACTTGCTCGAGGGAATTCATCCGGACGCTTTTCGGAACTGCTCAAGCATGCAAGATTTAAACCTGTCCGGCAACAATCTTGACAGCATACCAGTGGCGCTAAAAGACATGAGGATATTGCGGACCCTTGATCTGGGCGAGAACCAGATCAGAAGCCTGAATAACCCCGGTTTCCGAGGAATGTCAAGTCTGTATGGGCTAAGAATGATGGGCAACGAGATTACTAACGTTACGCAGGAGGATCTCGTGGAACTGCCGGCTTTGCAAATCTTAAATCTGGCTACGAATAGAATCGAATTCGTGGAGGATGGTGCGTTTGCAGCCAATCCGGCGCTTCAAGCAATTCGACTGGACTTAAATTTGTTACAAGACATGTCTGGCATCTTCGCGAGCGCGCCCGGTGTTTTGTATCTGAACATGTCTGACAACATGATCACGCAGTTTGATTACAGTTACTTGCCTGAAAAATTAGAGTGGTTGGATCTACATAAAAATCTTATTACGGATCTTGGCGTAGCGCCACGGAATATGAATCTGAAGACGCTCGATGTTTCGTTTAATCGGCTAACGAAGATATATTCTCGATCGATTCCAGATTCCATCGAGCTACTGTTCGTCAATAATAACCTGATATCTTCCGTAGACCCACAAACATTCTTTGCGAAGACGAATCTCACTCGAGTGGATCTCTACGCGAATCTGATCGTCAAGATGAACCTCTCGGCGTTCCAGCTTACTCCGGTGCCATCTAACAGGCAACTTCCGGAATTCTACATCGGCGGAAATCCCTTTATATGCGATTGCACCACGGAGTGGTTGCAGAGGATCAATTCGCTTACGCTGAGACAGCATCCGAGAGTGATGAATCTCGAATCCGTTTACTGTAGATTACCTTACGATCGTCACATGTCATTTATACCACTGTTGGAGGCCAAATCTTCGCAATTCTTATGCACTTACAAGGCACACTGCTTCGCTCTCTGCCATTGCTGCGACTTCGACGCTTGCGACTGCGAGATGACGTGTCCGACGAATTGCACGTGTTATCACGATCAGTCCTGGTCGGCGAATGTCGTCGACTGTTCCAACTCAGGTTATAAAACCTTGCCGGGTCGATTACCGATGGACGCGACGGAAGTTTATCTCGATGGGAACAACTTTGGGGAACTGAATTCCCATTCGTTCATTGGTCGAAAGAATTTGCAGATCCTATACGCGAACGATAGCAACATTAGCGCGATCCGCAATCACACCTTTAGTGGTCTAAAGCGGCTGCTTGTGCTACATCTAGAGAACAATAAGATAAGCACGCTCAATGGCGTAGAGCTGATGCCGTTGGAAAATCTGAAGGAACTTTACCTACAGAATAATCTGTTGACATATATCGATAATGGTACGTTTTTGCCGCTGCGTCAGCTAGAAATTTTGCGTCTAGAGAACAATCGACTCGGAACTTTTGCCCTTTGGCAATTGGGTCAGAATCCATATCTAATCGACATCGGTTTGTCTAATAATCCGTGGAACTGCGAGTGCTCGTATCTAGATCGCGTACGGGAGTGGATGTCCCGCAACCGGGCAAAGATCAACGACTGGCGTAGCGTCACCTGTTATGGCGTACCTATAACTCTTCCAGCCAACGGATCGGTCATAAATTGCGCGGCATTAACGGGCACGACTTCCGTCGTCGAGACGCATCCGCTGGAGGCTTATTTGCCACTGCTACTAGCCACAGTCGTGCTGATTTTCGCAGCAGTAGCGTTGGTGTGTGGCGCAATCAGGCATCGTCGTACTCTGAGAACCTGGGCCGCGAGCAGATGCGGTCTGCGGGCGTGCTACAAAACCGCAGCCTTCGAGGATCAGGAGAAACCATTCGACGCCTACATCTCCTATTCTGCGGTCGACGAGGCCTTCGTCTCGACGATTCTCGTGCCAGGTCTTGAAACTTCATATAGGCTGTGCTTACACTATCGAGATCTTGGTGCCGGCAGCAACGTTGCCGATGCCGTTGTCGAGGCGGCCGATTCTTCGAGGCGCACTATTCTCGTATTGTCGAAGAACTTTCTGCACGGCGAGTGGTCCAGGTTTGAATTCAAGGCGGCTCTGAGGGACGCTCTCAAGGGAAAAGGCCGCTCGGTAATTTTGCTTCTGGTGGGCGATGTGTGCCCGCGGGATCTCGATGCCGATCTCAAAAAGAGAATCTCGTCGCACACCGTGCTGGTATGGGGGGACAAGTTGTTCTGGCAGAAGCTGAGGTTCGCCATGCCGGACGTGTCTCCCGTTCCCGTTTTAGAAAGACCCCTGCCGTTGCCGCCGCCGCCGCCGCCACCCCCGGTGCATCATCAATGGACGTAGAACTGCCGTTAGGTGAGAGAGAAAGAAAAAAGCATGTTCTTTTTTAAAATAATATACGCGCTGATGTCCGTCATATAACAGCGTCTGCTTCGTAAATTCTCCGCTTGTATGAAGCTATTCATATATTAGAAAAAACAACACTTTGAAAAGTATTTTATAATATTAAGCTTCATATGCTTATCTCATGAAGCAGCATTTTATCAAGATTTATCAATAAAAAATAGACTTGATATTATCTAGAAAGATTTTACAATAACTTCAAATTGATCTTCTATATAATACACATATCTGATGAATATTTGCATATAAATATCTATCGCATATCGTCCAGTAGATTTCGAAATATCCAATAGTGCTATTGTACGAAAAAATTTATGTACAAAAGTTATGATATTTTGTGATGTAGAAACGAAATTAAATAACATTCATTTAAATGACGTAATCTAGGGGGAAAATAAATATGACATAATGCTCGAAATGTATTATACAATATATTTTTTAAAGTTTTTAATGTTTTTTAGCTAAATGTGTGAGAATAACTTATCTATAACTATTACATCTGTGATTGGATATATGATATTCGCGTAATTGTGAAGAATTACGAATTTATATCTTTATATCTTTTAGCTATTGAAATTCTAGGAAACGCACATAGTAAATAATATCATCTCATTTAGATACACGAATCTTGCAATTTCTGATACAGCACGAGAGCACGCAAATATTATCTTTCTCAAAAGATCGTATCATAACACGCTTTTGTATTCTAAAATGGGAGTAACGTTGCTTCCGGTTGCTGAATACTTACGATGGAAAGTTGGCTAAGTACAAAGTCGTTCGTCGTTAACCCAATAGAATTCATAATCGATGTTCCCATAAAAGCGCCGAATAGCACGGTACGTATATAATGGTAACGGTTCAAATTATATATAATTCCTAAACGACAGGCTAACGAGGCGGTAGTCGTGCCATTGAACGCGCTTCTACGCGATCTGTAGCCCATTTAACGGCGACACATTTCGCGCTATTGTGATCGGGGGCATGAATGAGGTCATCTTTCGGCGGTCGGTTTTGCACGAACATATGGGTCGTCGGGAAATATACGAAAAGTCGCATTAAATCCGTCGTTACACGTTCGCCAGCGACCAGCGAACTAGGAAAGTCCATCAATCGTCCGGACCATTTGTGCTCTCATAACTATTCTCACTCAATTAGCGATTAAGTTTGCTTTGTCCGAATCCGGTTCCCTGCCAGAAGCATAAAAGATCGTAAACCTGGTCATTCATTCTTACATGTCGATCTCGCAATCAATCTGACAAAAGTCTTACGTGTTACACGATTGATGCAATTGTCGTAATGAATTTATTTGCATTCTCACACGCTATTAATATAAATAGATCAATAGTTGCGATCACATTATATATAATGAATTCATTTAATTTTAATATTCTCTTGACAATCTTGTTTCACCGATCAATGTTTTTAAATTATATAAAAACTGATAATAAAAATGCAGAATTATTTATGTTTAAGAAAGTTATATAATGTGATTTTAAGATAATGACATGAAAGAATGCAATATAATAAGCTTATTTTCATAACTAGAATTGCTAGATTAGGATAATAACTTTTGTAAAGTTTTACTATGTCTTTGTCGAATATTTTAATTCAGAACTCGTTATATTCATAAAAAATAAGATCAGCAAGGAGACAATATTGATTTTGAATACAGTTAAAGAAAATATCGTATTGCGTGCGTTGTGAAAATATGAAAGTTTTATTATTCGTTTCTTTTTAGAGTTTAAAAATACAAAGTTATAAGTATATAGATTTCAAGTTTAAAAATATAGATTTTATGTTTAGAAAACATTAAACAACAAATATCTCGGTAACTTGTTATTATCAACTATTTTATATTGCTATAAAAAAAGCGTTACAAAATGTCTTAATTTACTTCAATATTTAGCTTCTTAACTGCAATAGTTATTCATCATGATTTACAATTACAAAACTAGAGATATGCAAATACGTACGTTAGTTTGCTATATATCCATGAATTGCTACAATAATTAGTTGCAATAATAGCAAATTAAATACACATTTATTAGAGTTAAAATTGGAATTTAATATATCTAGAAGTTACATATTAAGAAACTTTGATTATTATATCTAGTTAAATATATTTCTTTTTTTATAAAAAATAATCTTTTTTATATTTTTGCAACAAAGCATTCTGTCTTTATCATAGAGTAATGACAATTTTTTTTCCACGTTTTATTCAATTTAATATAATTATATTTTTTTGTTTTTGTTTTTATGCATTCACTGAAAAGAAATTTTAACCCCATAATCATTTAAGATTCATAATATAATATATAATTGTCTAAAATAACTCATTATTGCACATTTAACAGGGATTTTATTTCGCATTCTATTCCCCCGCATTGGTAAATGACAAGCAATTTCGTGATCCGCCTGCTCGTTCGCCCGACTCGTGCCTTTGTAATCACCAGCCGAATAGAATTATCTCTGTCACGCAGATCGGCACAGAAAAGGGAGGTCGAATACGACGGACGTTACATTAAAGCCAGAGCGACGCGCGGGAAAATTAGGAAAGTCAATTGATCGTCCGATTTCCCGCAATCCCGCAACAATGCCTTTCTCCCCTGACCACAGGACTGCCAGACAGGCTCTCGATTTTCTTTGTATCAGGTGACCGGCCATTCGCCGCGTTAACTTTTCGCGACACGCTTCAGTTTCAGCTGTTATTCGAGAGCTCCGCGCGAAATGGTGGTCATGATTCGAAAGGGCGAGTTGAAAATACAAGAGGGGCTGAAGGGAGAGTCTGAAAGGTCCCTTTTTACCCCATAACTTCTAGGCGCCTGCGTAGTCGACGCTTCCATTAAAAGCTAAGCCGTCGATAAGCTGCATCGATACCAATTCTCTGTCTCTTTCTCTCTATCTCTTTCTCTTCCAACAGGATTACGCAAAGAAGTTATTTAAGAACGCGGAAATGTTTATTGTCACGTTAGCTCGCAAACGGCCTGTCTATTTTCGTAATATCATGCCGCAGCCGTTCGCTTTCTGCCAGATGGACCGCAATGCAATGTACAAAATGTTGAGACGGTTGCGCGGAATCGAGCGGAGAAACGCTGGTCGCTTTCGCTAACTTCACGAAGAGAAACGATCTCGCGTTTTTTATCGTGATTTATCGCGTTCCGTACGCCTACCGTTAAGGGCGGGATTTCGTTGTCAGCTTTGGTTTCGAGTATGATATACGATGTCGCGGCTGGAAACAACTTTTTATCGATTGAGTTATCATACGGTAGTCCGTAACGAGCGTTTAAGCACCCGTCGCATGGCAGTTCGACATCGTCGTCGAATTCGGTCCCTTTTCTCAACTTCGGTCGGAAACTTACGGCCGTACAGAATAGGACTCGTTAAGGGTAGTTTCTCGCGTATTTTCGGTGATGGGATTTCCGAACGTTTGCGACCTTTTCCCCTTCCTGTGCGATCCTTCGGAGAAACCATTTAACTGCTCGTCCGACGATAACGTCATCGTGAAGGCAGATTCACGGAGCTATTCAATCTTCATAGAGAAAAAAGCGCCAGGCGGTCGCAAAGTAAAACGCCTTAATAGAACTCCCGTCGACGGAAGAACGTACTCGAAATGTCTACGAAAAGACAGGTAGAATCTTCGATCGTAGGTATACCTGCTTGCGCCGTTCGTTCTATACCTGACAAGGGCGCGCTCGAGTCCAGAAGACAAATGGGTTCGCTGTCGACCTTGCATACTCTTATGGAGAAAAGGAACAAGAAATTGAAAAGTGATTTGTATACTAATTCGTTTCTCGCACGTTCATAGATGGGCTCGAGCACATTTCGGTGTTCTAGGCGTACCTTCGGTACGAGATGGCCGTTCATTACGCCCTCCATACACGCCACGTCTCAGTCGTATTAGGGAAACATAATATAGCTGAAATATGCTCCCAATTTCTACCTAAGCACGTGTCTCCTAAATATAGGATCTCAAAATTGCGGAAACGAAAGACAGCAATGAATAATTTTAGTTCGGATTTTATATAATAAAATTTTATATTATATAATGAATATTTATCTATTAATATTATGAATATGAATATTTATATGGGAAAAGATACATATACTGTTTCAATATAGTATGTGAAGCTTATTCTTATCTTATTTAGATCGTTGTCTAGAAGAAAGTTACACATCATGATTAATGTTTGCGCGCTAATTTCGCACTGATTTTTGCAGCAGCACGATCTTCATGCTTCGTTACATGCCTTATCCGAAATAACGCTCGCATATATAATCTAATGGATTACGTGTCTAAAAGTCACGCATCGTGAAAGGAAATAAGAGTGACGCGGGTCTGCTCGAGTTGAGCGCGCGAGTTTTTCGTACGTGCGATGCAGGTAAATAAGCGTGAGCTAGACCAGACCGGTAATCGATGCTCAGGAATTCCTGCGAGAAAATGTATCGCGAGAGACCTAACGACGGGAATGGCCAAGCAAGTTTCTTAATTATTAGTTTCATAATTACGCTCGAGTTAATTGTAATATCGCGAACTTGATATATATGATATATATATATATATAATGATATATATATAAAATTTTCTTCGTCTTCTGGATCGATTACTTATTCGTGCGCGTCTAAAAGCATCGCGCCTCCAAATTAATTATAGTAGATGCTACGTCTTTAGTATATACCTTCGCTCATTATAATTTTCTACACGTTGTACAAACTGCGCGATAAACTTTATGGCATGTATTACGAGGAAGATTATATCTGAACGTCAATTATGAACACGTTGAGAAAGAGTTGCATCGTTAATCACAATGCAAAGATCGTAGCACTTAGAGAAAAATAGAAGAAAGAAAAATTGATAAAAGGTACATCTAAAAATTAAAAATAGTAATAGGATATATCGTTAAAATTAACGTAACTTCCATATCAGCGAAATTCAAATGGAAGCAAGTTTACGGTTTTTTTCAAATTATTTCGTATTAATATTACTCGACTTTGAGCTAAAAATATTTCAAACTATTTGTATTATATCATTACTATCTGTGTCATTATTTTCATACATCATTGTTAATTAGATTCCATTAATATTATATATATATATATAAATATTATATATATATATAAATATTCTATATATATATAAATATTATATATATATATATATATATAGAAATGTGTTATTAATCTATTATAATAATTGACATCTGTTTCCATTTCTCTAAATTATTAAATTGCTTAAATCGATTAAATTTTAGCAAAGAAATGAAAAATAAAATTCTTGGTAATTGCATCAAGTATACACAGAAAGCAAGATAGAAAAAGATTAGTTATAGTAACAAAAATCTGTGTGTAGTTAAATTTCAATCGTAAATTACACACATTTAGTTACCACATATAGATCTTGTTGCTATAACTTTCTGCCTGCTAATCTTTTTTTCCATGTAACATCTGATTATTTCATATTCAATTTTTCTATTTGCTGCATGCACAAATGTTTGATAACGACAGATTATCTTATACTAACATGATGCAAAACGTAAAATAAATTGTTATTAAAAATTTTTAATTTTTTATAACTTAACGCTTTTAATTAAAACTGCATATACTTTTTCTTTCATTTAAGCGCAAAAAAAATTAAAATATTCTAAATAGCTAAAATTCTTTTAACTGAGGCGCTTAGCGCTTTCCAAACTTGCAATTTTATTTTTAAAATTTTATAAATTAAAATAAAAAATTTAAGATTTAATTTTAAAAAATTTACATTTATTAATTTAATTTTTAAAACATATTTTTTTTATGATAACTGTTTGATTATTTTTCAGGAAAATTGAATTAATATAGACAAAAAAAATAATAAAAATGCCAATCGATATTTTAAAACCAGAAGATATTGGTAAGATCCATTTCGTTGCAGATAACGTTCAATCACGCGTACGTGTGTTCGCGACTCGCGAAAGAATCGATTCTCACGAACATAGAAAACCGTACACGCGTATAGTCACGTCTCAAAGTATGAGTCAATGATCCGGAAAACTTGTCCCTGGTGATTTCCGAAAGAGCGACTGACGAGGGACGACGAGGGTTTTCGCGTATCGACGCGACTATGGTATTACATTTCCGAGATTGGCATATCGTTCGCCAATACACCGCGGATGCATTGTTCGTCGTTGTCATCGTCGTCTTCGTAGCCGGCAAAATGCACCTCGTCCCCGAGCCCTCTTGCCCTTTCATTGTCGGTTCGACGCGTGGTGTTTTACGGGGAGCTTCTCCGTTCTTCCGCCAATGCATTCCGAATTGTACACCCTGCTATCGTATACCTTCGGGTCCTATTCTCTCTCTGGTTGTTTGTTATTGTGCCTTTAGTACTTTAGGGCTGCCGTCGGAAGCCAGTGGAAATGTAACTCGTGATGCCCGCACACGAAACGAGTCAAATAAGTTGGCGACGAATGCATCTTCTTCACAATACCCGGGAAACTCCCGAGAGCGTCCGACATTGATGTTTCGAACGATGCTCGACCGCTCGTAAAAGTACAGTACTCATTCGGAAGAGCGATTCCGGCTTTCACATTCGGTGACAGACGAAACACGTCATCGACATGCAACGTTACCGGATAAATGCTACTGGATGAAATGGATAAGTAATGATTAGATTCGTCAATAGTCGTTTTTCGAAACTTACATGCGAGATAGTATTCTAATTTATAATATCTTGAACCCCGAAAAAAATATTATTCTATATCGTTTAGATACATCTAATTAAGAAACGTTTTGTTTCTCAATTACGACGGATTATTACACTGTTAAAAAATTTGTGTTAAATTTAAGACATTTCACGTGTCCCAAACAGTCCACTCAAATTATTATATTAATTTGACATAAGATGAATATGTTAGAAAGTAACACATTATGTAAAAATTAATACAAAATGTAATTTTGATATAATTTATGGAAATATATTTCTTCAGTAAAATTAACATTTATCATATGTTAAATTAACATGAACGTTCATCTTTTATTCATTTATTTTAGAATTTATGATTTTAAAATACATTATTTTTATATTATTTGTTCACTTATAAATTATGTTATTTTTATTTTACACTAAGAAATGTTAAATATCAATTTAACACAAAATATCCAAATGACATAATTACATTATGTTAAATTAACACTCGGACATGTTAAAAATTCAACACAAAAATTTTAACAAGGACCGTTTTTAACACAATACAAAATGTTTATCACTATATACGGATAATTATATACATCTTCTTAAGTCATCAAAAATTAAGAAATTAATACTTGATCAACTTATTTCGTCTCTATCTTGTTATATAATTTAGAAACTATTGAATTATCCCAAAATTTTATTTAAGAAAAGGACGACTCTAATTTAGTCGAATCTATTAAAGATGAAATCGGAGATTTCAAAATAGTTAGCATATTGCATCTAGAAATATAAAAAAGAAAGCTTAGATAGAAGCCGGAAACAGTTGTAATTAAAACGAGATGCGTGACGGATTCGTTCGTTCTGAAGAAGGTGATGCGCGAAGTTATGCGGTTTTATGACGGCGGCTCGCTATGCTACTTCTTAGAATCTTCACTAATCTTATCGAGTGCTGCCGGTATACCCGTAAAACACCTGCATCCGCACGACATTTGAGGAGGTCGTAGAACGCTTTTATAGTGCTTTTAGCTCGACTTGCACGCGGCACTGTCATCGTCACTTCGCTTTCCTCTCAAGCCCCGGTACGGAAAGAACAGCGAGACAGCTTTCCAGCAAAGCCGTTAAACGACTTATCTGGCGGTGTATTTGGTCAATTTGGAGAGCATCTTTTCCCTACGATTTTCTACGGTCGCGAATGCCGCCTGGTATATAGCCTTCATTCGAATTCCCCGCGTCTCACTTAAGCACCACTCCGACTTTTAATTCGTGCTGCTTTTCATCTTATCGCGCGACGCTTCTCTCCCTCCTTTTTATTAGCGTTTCTGACTCGCCCTTTGCGCTCTTCGAGACTCTTTCCCTTGAACAATGAAGAACGGGCGACAGCCCGCGCGGCACGACGACGCGATTCGAGGGGAGCGCTCTTGAAAAATTTACCCTCCTTAGACACTCCGCGCGATTTGTATACTTTATTTCGACCCCCTTCAACCTTTTGTGTTCAGCTGCGACCCGCGGATCTTAATAGCAAAATATTTGCCGTATTAATGGATTCTTCTTGTACGTGAAATCCGTATTATCGACGTATTATCGACATATACTGCGTAAAGATACGCATGTATAATGGAGCTTCGCGTGATTACACGCGTTTCCTCAACACGATCGATGCGGAGTGGAGCGGTTATGGATATAAATGTCGGCACCATAAAATATGATTACATTGACTACCTTTTTCTCCCGGTATTCTTACGAGCCACTCAGTAGTATATCAAGGGATATACCATTTGGCTGCGTTTTCCCCTCGCGTGTCACCGACTTAGTCGAAGGAACGGATGTGACTCACCGCAAGGGACCAGGCGAATTTTCGGTAGATTCATAGCCACGCGTAAATCGATACGCTTTCACCATAAGGTATACTGGCGGCATGAGAGAACGAGGAATACAATTCTTTTTTTGGTTCGCTATCTCACGTACGCGTTTCGCGAAAGCGTACCGCCGACTCCCCGGTACGTGATTTACAAATTTACGAGTTAGAGTTAATTTGCAATTTACGCGTTGCGGATCCGCGCCGGTTACAGCGGGAAAACGCGATAACAAATATCGGAGTTAATTCGCTCTCGATTCCGCAATAAACGAAGTTAGCGAACATGCCGGCGATACTCGGCGAGAGGTCGGCCTTAACGCGAATACCGAGCGAGAAAAGGGTTTCGTATGCTATGAATGAAAACAACGCGCGAAGCCGCGCCATATACGTGTGTGTGTGTGTGTGTGTGTGTGTGTGTGTGTGTGTGTGTGTGTCGCGCCCCTCTAACACACACACACACACACACCGTTTTATTTCTAAAACTAGAATACTTTGTTGCGCCGCGGTGGCAAAACGAATCTCTTTCAGATATCTTGCATTCGCCTTTTGAGCGTTGTCACAAAAGTACCTTGATTTTTATCAAGAAAACATTTATAAGCCTATATAATATTTTCATACATTAAGAGGATTTCATACATTAATTTTTTTCAGGTTACGATTTATCGATACTGAAATTTATTCCAAGAGTTACAAGGGAGTAGTAATAAATTCCGTTTAATTCACATTCCTCCTCAATACACATGACTCTCAATTAACATTCTCTGTTACTCTTTTTTTGCTCAAAACATCCAATTTAAAATAATGGTTTTTCTTTTCGATTCTTCGATTTAATTTGTTATATAAACATGCATATATAACATAAACTAAACGTGTTTTCAAAATTTCGCAAAAGTTTTTGTGAGCGGCACATTTTGAACTTGGCTACGCAGCTCCAAGAGTTAATAAAGATCCATAAATAATATCCATGGTCGCGAATGTCTCTTATCGCGAATTACGCGAATCGAAGGCGACACGCGCGTTCATCCGCGGTTTTCCAAAGTGCTTACGCAGGTGACGCGCAACGCAATGCGACGATTTTCCGCCTCGTCGCCGATGTAATTAACACAACTGTAATGCCGCAACGTTGCGGCCGAAGTTTCAGGAATGTAGAAGGCGGGTCAAGTCTATTACGGCGCGCACAGCGCACAGCCGGCAATGGCAGACTAATTACTGAAGCTGCGAACGACTGACGTACGCGTTGTAACGTCGTCGTCGTCGTCGTCGTCGAGTTAGGTAAATGCCGCGTTGTGTCGAAATTATTACGTATGTCGTTTACTTTTAACTAGAGCACACGTCTTTCCGCGATGTCAGGTCCGTGATCCAGAATTTCGATCGCAGAAAGAACGATGTTGAACAAACGGATATAACGGGCAGTGGAGCGCGACATTAAGAAGAGGCGTAGCTCCGTATAAAATCATAACGGAGCGTACCGATGGAAATTCGGTCGAGCTGTGCTAACAGCAGCTGCAACGCGCCGAAGAGAATTCCGAAACGCAATCAATTTATCAGCAGCGGGTGCGCGAACGTGACCAGACTTAAGCATATGGCCGATTTAACGATGTCGGCCGGGGAAAGGGATCCATGACTACTCTTAGCGCCGGGAGATTATGCGTTCACGCTGATCCTGGAATATATTTTCCACGTCTGACACAAAGCTGCGAGAGAGAGAGAGAGAGAGAGAGAGAGAGAGAGAGAGAGAGAGAGAGAGAGAACGAGTGAAAGGACTACGGAACGCGCGCGCGAAAGAGAGGAATGTTCCCAATTATGCACCGCACCAGCGACGAATTTGTTACGGCGCGCATTGTTAGCCGAACGTAACAATGAGGGACGCCGCACCTCTCTTTACCGACCGCCCGATGGGGGTGGAAATTTTCGAATTACCCGACGTATTCCTGTCGGGATTGCATCAGCTTTCGCGTCGGTTAACCCTGTCCGAGCTCTGATCAAATTTTCTGTATCGGCGATATCACGATTTCAGAGGAGCGCGTGACTTTCGGCGTAACGAGTCGCACGCGCATTTAAAAGTCAATGCATTTTTTTCTTTTGATACAAGAGTCTGATTTTACAGTGCAGAATAGGATAAAATAGAATTTTGATTTATATGTTTTTAGAGTGCAAATTCTTCTGTGGATTTACATACAAATTCACAAGAGACGCGTATTAAAAATGAACTGAAAGATAATATAATAAATGATAATAAAGTTAGATAAAAAAAAGTCAAATCAAAAATTTAAAATTGTGATTGTGTTATTTTATCCGTCAGCTTTTGTTTACATTTATTTAGGAACAAATTTTTAATTAGAAAAATATTTTTTCCAATTAGATGTGAAAAAAAGATTAAAATAAATTTGCGATAATTTTAACTGTTACTCTTACAATTTTCATGAAGAATGCGAACACGTTGCGACTGAAAAAGTTATGAAGAACTTATGAAAATCTATTTATTTAGTCGAAATGTCTGGCAGTTGGCCGTTCCTGCGCTTAGAAATCTGCCTAGAAGTTACGAATGAGTTAATATTCACGCGAAAGGATACAAACGTATCGAATCCCGGTCACATTGTGAAATCGGTTTGAAAAGGAACAAATTTTTCAAGAACGCCTCGCAATCGTATCTAGAACGGAAGACGGGTGCACCGCGCGCGGTGGATTCTTTTCAAAGAAACTTTGGGATTTACTCGGCAGGGCGGCCTCCACGTCGCTCGTTCTCATACCAGCTTCCTCCTTAACGTTCTCTTGTTATTTCAATTGCCGTCTCTCTTACCTGTCACCGTAGCGTCAGTCTGGCCGAGATGCCTGAAAAGAGCAAGCGGGAAGCGGAGAATTTTCTGCGTCCATTGAAAGTAAGATAAGCGTGAGCAGGATCTGATGCCTCCGAGGGGTGGGAGCTCGCCAAGGAAGAGAGAAAGACAGAGAGGGAGAAAGAGAGAGAGAGAGAGACAGAAAGAAAGAAAAAGAGAGTTCGTCGTTCTCTCGCATGGTTTTCTCTCCTTGAGAATCCGCAAAATGGAGCGCGGTGCCTATCATAACATCCTCGTTTTACGGTAACAATGCAGAAGTAACAAGACATTCGCCGAAGGACATCGAGCGTGAAAAAATAACGCGAGCGGATGATTCGCGATGGAACGTTGGCGGACGGGAAAAATAGCCGCATAATTTTGCGGTCTGCACGAGAACCGCACGTGAGCAGTGGAATAATTTTATAATATTACTAAATTTCTAGAATTTCTCTATGCTGGAGCTCAACCATTATCATACCAAAAATAAGAAATTTTCTATTTTGAGTTTCATACGTTTCGCTTAAGTATATATAAAAAGAAACGTGCAAAATATAAAAGATTACTCTTCCCAAAAATGACTAGCCTACATTTGCGTATTTTACCTCGTGCAAGAATTAAAATGATTCCCGCATAAAAACGAAACGTACTCTTTTAAAGAAATTTAAAATTTATATATATATTATTTCTATTTTTCGTATTTTTTCCATGAAAATATATCTTTATTATCTTTGTTTCTTAAAAATTTATAAAGTGACATACTCTCTGCTACAATATTATTATTTTTGCGACTGCAACGCGAATAATAGAAGATAGGAACCAATAGGTACAAAGCATTTGACTGGTCTGTTAGAAAGGAAAAAAATTACACGCAAAATAGCCATTTTCCGGATATAATCTAATTGGAAAAAGTGCTGGAAATGTTTCGAAGGTATTTACGGGCGTAGAGGCAAACGGGGAAAAAATTGCGGCGGAAGCGAAAAGTCGAAACGCGAAAAGTCGTATGTTCGCTACTCGCGGTGGAACGAGTCATCATTAGGGTCTTTGAGCCCGCGGACGAAATTACGCTTGGATCTCCGTATGATCTGCGCTTTATTATATCCACTATGTAATTTTCATTCCATCCGTTCCACTTTGGACCGCGTGCGTGTCTTCGGTCCGTTAGATACTTTTTAATATACATTTCCCGCGGCGTTTTCTTCCCGATGCTCTCCTCCTACATGTTAGAACCATCGTCTTTGTTTTATTCTGAGTTAATTGAATTGATATCTCGATGCGAATGTTTAGTTTTTAAACAAGAAAGATCAAGAAATGGAAAAAAAATTTTTATTTTGCAGATAATACATTCAAACATATCTCGCTAGTATAATATAGTAATATCTATTAAAAAGAAATAAAACTAATGACGAAAGCGAATAAATTTGCAACGAAATTAAACGATTACGGATGATGGAGAACTACGTGAAGCTTCCATCTCGATATTTCTTTTCTAGTTCGATGGACCAGGCATGTAGCCGTAACGGAATTCTTAAGTACAAATTTAAGGAGCTTCAATGGTTCGCGCCGCGGACGAATAAAACCGAGGAAAGTTTCGATTGATTTTTCAAGCTGAATTCACAAGCACTCATAATCCAAAGTTTCGAGGGTTTCAAGAGAGGAACAAAGTGCGAAGCGAAATGAGATCCCCGCGGCGGAGATAGCCGGGGACTGCGTGGTGGGAACCGTGGAAACAAAACTAATGTCGTTAGCGTAAATTTTAAAGAAAATAGAGGTGAAACTCTATTTCTCTTATGGGTCCGCTTTAATTAATAACTGAGTATATATTTGCGCGTTCGTTTGTACAAAGAGCTTATACGCTGGGGAATAACGTTTCACGTCTAATATATTTACTCTCTCGCTCCAAAGTATATATTTACATTTATAGAAAATAAGTGTTCCGTGCAAATCCTTTTTAAAGATAGAAACGTTTCGCCGTTCGAGACTTTCGAGATATTAAAATTAAACATTCATCTGATTTTTGTATTTTGATTAGAAATGATTAGAAATATAATACTACAAAAAAACTGAAAATAATTCAATATTTAACGAAATCCAGTAAACGCCAAAAATCAGACATGTTACAGTCTTTTTTGTTTTACTCTCACGAATGCAAGCCAAGGATCAATATGGCAAAATGAAATAGTAAGGTTAAATTGGAATATTTAATGAGCGCGCAATTCATCAATCGATCGCCCTAGAATCTTGTGGATTAATGAATCTTTATTGAATAACAACTGTTTCGAGCGAGTCTCGAGATCCGTTCCAGGCGAGCTTTTGCACGATATTTACGTGGAAATGTCGTCATCGTCGCTGGCAATTGCCTTCCACGTTTTCATTCTCCCTTTGACATTAATTCCCGTGCTCGAGGAAATTAATTGGCGTTACACCGCGGGATATGCATGCCGAGTGCCGCCGTAATTAATAAGGCACAGTAACGGCATAGAAAACGAGCTAGTGGAAACCGGCTTGGCGGCGGATGATTAGTCCGGAGGAAATCACGGTGCGATAACGCGAGATCTCGCGGAACAACGATCCGTCGTACCGGTTTTTACACAATGTCGCGCGTTCTTTTTATTGCGGGTCGGCACGTCATGACGAGAACCGTGCGTTCTGCGGAAAGAGAGATAGAGAGAAAGAGAGAGAAAATGAGTCGGGATGAAAGACGGGGAACGGAAGCGGACGAACAACGAGGCATTGTTCGTCTCGCATGAGATTGGTGAAACAAAGATTACTTTATATATGTTGGTGTAGCGGTCGCGGGCATTAGGCAGGTGTTACGAGACAGTCTCGTAATCTCGTAACAGAGTTGCGCCCGGCGCAATAATCGTTAAAACCGCGCGATCATCGTACGCGCTGTTTGCATAGCATTTTAGAGAATTTCTGATTTTACAATCGCCGTCCGCGATGCGGTAGCATAAAAATAATTCGCGCCCAACGGAACTCACGATTCTCTTCGGTAAGAGTCGCAAAGTAAGCAGTCTCGGAGAGAAATTTTCCGTGCTCGGCGCCATTCGGTCCGTCAGTGAGGTCGCGATTGTAGAGGTGATCCAAGTTTGCTCATGTAACCGTCTTGTTCGCGGTATTATCCTCCATTCTCGTCGTCGCCCACGCGGCCAAACTTTGCCATACACGCCATAAAGCCACGTGTAATTGTGCAAACGCGTTGGCGGTATAATTGAAACAGTAGCCGGAAACAGCGAGGTGGGAACAAACGCATTTCGAACGGTTAATCGATTATTCGTGCGAAAAAAATCGTAAATGCGCTAATTAATTCTGAAAGCAATACGTTATGTATGCATGTATGAACTTGAAAAAAATGTGTAATCTTGACTTTACAACGTTTTTTTATTTTTGTAGCTTTAACATTTTTAGATTATGTTGCGCAGAGAGATATTTATTGTCGAGCTATAAAAATCTTTCAATATAAAAAATCAATATTGATCTGTATTTTTTGTTTATTTATAAAAATTGTATTTATTCTAGAGATGGAAAAACGAATGAAATGCTAAAAAAAGTAATTTTATGTTTTATTATTTTCATATTTCTCGCTTGTTTCTTTATTTAAATATCTTTAAGTTCAGAGACATTATACTAGTTTGTTTTATTTTTACTTTTAAGCAATTTTATAAAAAATAATTACGAGTGTACATTCAAAATTAAGATTTAAAATAATTTAATGTGAGATCGTGATGGAAGAGAGAGATATAACAGCGTACGAAAAAAAGGAAATTTTAATTTAAATAATGGTATTATACAGGGTGGACCATCTGAAGTGATCCAGTCAAATATCTCGAAAACTAGTAGGGATAGGGAAAAATGTTTCGTATGAAAAGTTTAGGGTTACAAGGGGGAAGTATGGTACTGACCTTGAAAAATCCTTGGAAGGTCATTTTGAAGGTCATTCAGGGGTCACGATGGTTTTTTTAAATGGAACCCCTAGTTTTTCACCATGGAATGAGAAAGCTGGTTTCAAGCCCTTTACGAAACATTGGTTGTGGTCCCCAATCCGCCCACTGGGGTCCGAGTTATGGACCATCAAAGTCATTGATGAACTACTCTTAGCGCTACCCAGGAACAACGACGTGGTAGTTCTCTGTTCCCTTCGAGGTGCTTGATTTTGCAATAAACAGAGATTCGATGTTTCCGTTTGTTGTTGAATTCTTGTTCGTCGCTCTCCGAAGATTGTGAGCGATTTGAATAGGGATAAGAGTTAATTAACTCCATTGAAAAGAAAAACATAAACATAAACAAACGAGAACACCGAGTCTCTGTTTATCATGAGTGGCAGTCATGTGTTCGGTTAACGATTTACTATTGGAAATCTCTTGGATTATTCCATTTGATTCAATCAGAGTTATGAATGAGTATCAACTCTCGAAACCTGTTGAAGAGTCGCAAAAATCAAGCACCCCACATGTGAGAGGCAAGGGGACTCACAAAAATCAAGCACCTCGAAGGGAACAGAGAACTACCACGTCCACGTCGTTGTTCCTGGGTAGCGCTAAGAGTAGTTCATCAATGACTTTGATGGTCCATAACTCGGACCCCAGTGGGCGGATTGGGGACCACAACCARTGTTTCGTAAAGAGCTTGAAACCAGCTTTCTCATCCCATGGTGAAAAACTAGGAGTTCCATTTAAAAAAACCATTGTGACCTCTGAATGACCTTCAAAATGACCTTCCAAGGATTTTTCAAGGTCAGTACCATACTTCCCCCTTGTAACCCTAAACTTTTCATATGAAACATTTTTCCCTATCCCTACTAGTTTTCGAGATATTTGACTGGATCACTTCAGATGGTCCACCCTGTATATAATTTTTTATCTTAGAACTAGAAACCAAAACTAGAACTAGAACAATATCATTCATTTAATATATATCTATATCATATCTTCTAAAATATCCTATATGTTTCATGAAATATATCTATTTCATTTATCGTGACATCAATCGAGTATACTCGTCATCGAGATACAGAGAAAATACCTCTTTATAAAATGAAATCCGAAGCTTTCAATTGTGCGTAAATAATGGCACCACTCATTAATGCGACAAACTCACGCCATTATACACGAAACGCGAAACGTAACACGGTCAAAAATGAGCGATAATGAAGCTCGGCTTTAAACGTACTCGACGAAAACTCGATTACCGGTGCATAAATTCGCCACGTTGGTTAAATTCGCGAGTGTGCGCGCATTAAAAAGTGGAAATCAGGATTTATCTCGCACCATTGGGATTCGACTGCGCTTATGAAGAGAGAGGGTCAATTTTCCCCGAGTATACGTGAGAAGGTGAATGGCCAATCTCACCTCTCTAGTCTTTCGAGTAACGCGTAACGTGTTTGCCATCGATTCTACGCTATCAGGGCACATCAGTCGGGCGAGTGACATCTTGCTTTTTTTTTTCCTATCCTCGTTGCAACGACCGTCCCGCGGCGGTAATATTTCGCGCGCATGATTGGATAAAAAGCAGCCTCGAGTGGTCTCGGGGAATGGAAGCGGCGAGCGGGTGCATGCCGCGCGAAGAGGATCGGAGGGAGGGCAGATGCTCACTCCGCAGCCTCACGCCCCGATACAATGGGGCTGGATGTGTACGGGGAAAATAATGGCAGTAAACCTATGGTCCGACTCAATAGGGTTCCACCTTTCTCCTTCTTTCCTCATCGCTGCGTCCCGAGATATCTCTTTCCTTTCTTCTTGTTCACCTATACACGTTGCATTCTTGTCTTTCCCCCTGTCTGTCTTCTTTTCCTCTGCCTTTCTTTGCTAAGAAATCCGAAATCGCTATATAATAGTACACGATCTACATCCAGCAAACATTTATGCAGCTTTCGATGGATTATAAAGTGATGGTGAATATATAAAAGAATCAAGGCTCTTTCGTACATTATTCGACTGCTATTAATATTTATTTCAAATCTTTGTAATGCTCACTTTTTTGTATTAATATTTTCCTTTCACTGCCAATTTATAATTTTTACATAAAATTAATGATATTCAAAAATATACATCTTAATTGACATCGTGCAAATAAATGTAGGATGAAAATAACGTTTAATTTACGTTGGCTTGAAAATGTTCATTAACCGATTATTCATTGATGCATCTATCCTGCTATAAAATTAAACTCTACTATTATTTGCTCTCATCGCTCCGTTGCACATCGATCGTTCTTACTTCGTGCGTCATCAGCAAAAGCTACAAAAGTTGCACGGATGTAATAGATATCCACCTTCCTCGTCGAAGCGTCTCACCTTTCCTCGGATCTCTTTCATGCCCGTACCTTCCACGCTCTTCTCTCCCCTCTCGCATTGTCTTTTTCTTCCCATCCGCTCATCTCGCTCGCTCTTTCGTCTGGTCGTTCCGTCTGCCAAGCCGGGAGAAGGCATACGCCCGGCATTGTGCTGATCCTGAGTTACGTCGCAGCGGCAATTGTGTCAAGTTTACGGTCGAGCGCTATTCCATTGACTGCGGCGTATGTATCTAATGCGTGTCGCGGCATGAGCGGCAACTCACCTAGGAATAGGGTAGGATAGGGACAGGGGAAGGGGCAGGGGCGCGAAGATGCAACGTGGTTCGCATCAAAGGAGGAATTACTGGGAACTAGTTTTCTATGGCCTATGCGCCGGCTTCCTTAGGTGAGGTAAGGTCAGAAGGATGATTCCATTATAAGTTTCGCCGGCTCATCGAGCTCTCTTCTCACTCTTCCTTCTATTTCTCTGTCTCTCTCTCTTTCTTCTCTATCTTTTTCTTTCGTTTCCGTATCGCCGTTCGTTCGGCCGGCACGTCGGCTCCTACAAATTGCTGCGGCCGTCGCGCTCGGTAGTGCTTATTCCATCAGCGGTATGATTCATCTTTTTCCGGGGTATAATGTATTCCGCGTTTCCAGCCCTTCCGCTCCCACTCCGCGTTTTATTTTCTTTCTGTCTTCTCGTTGCACGTCCCTCTTCGTCGCCTTTCCTCCCCTCCTTCTATCACATCTCGCGTCCTCGCCGGTATCCTTACACGCGCGTATAACGACGAAATTTAACTGTCACGCCCGTATTTCCCGTCGCCCATTAATTAACAGCAATCTCGCGTTCGTTCGTTTGACATCCGGCGCCGGCAGCTCGCGACATCGCCGGGCAAAGAGTTGCTTGTCATGCACGAGACGGCTCGAGATCGCGTGAGAGTTCCCTCGCATATCAAATGAAACCGGGATTGTCGGCGTCTTTGTGCACATCTGGTTTGCTGAATCGCGAGTTAATTCACCAGTTGTCATGCAACTTTTCATCGCGGGAATTAATATATTCGTGATCACATGCCGGTGGCAGGATCCATGACTTGTCGGAGACATAAATTAAGGGAAGAGATCGGTGTGTTTGATTGTTGGTATCAGAACTCGTTATATCTGAAAAATTTCGATACAGCAAAAAATTCTGGTAGCTTGCAGTGGCAAAAATCACATAACAGATCGTTTACCCGGTGTTTATTCACTTTTTAAAAATATCGATAAATCGAGCACAGGATGGATAACGTTGGTGGTTTGATTCCTGGGCGGTTATATGTTTTGCTTGTTTCAAAATTGAACCGACAAAAGATTTGTTTACTTAATAGTGTCTACCGTTTATTACTGCATTGTTTGTTCATTTTTTTTTTTTAACGATGAATAAACAAACGTGCATTATTTTTAATTTAAAACGACTAGCGTACAATTTCTGTTTCGAACTTTATCGCACGACAAAAAGTATTGATTTTATAATTTCTTGAATTTGCAAAACTTAATGAGGACATGAATATCCGAGTTATGAAAATCTGGAATCTCATTAATCATTACTACATACTAACGCATTATTCATAAGATTACAGTGATTTTGGTGAGATAAATTTTGTGAGCACAAATAAATAACAAAAAAGGAATTAATTTCGAAAAGGGAATTAAAGAAAAAAAATTTTTTAATTAATCAAGAAAAATACAAGCTTTCGAAGCTTTTAAGTGCAAATTTTTTGTTTAAGCCATTAAGAAACTTATTATTCAACTTGTTAATATGGCGGTTCCTTATAATAGAAACACCACGCGAGACTTCTCGACATCGTGGCAATCGTAGTTCCTTTCGGTTCGGCTTCTATTATCTGTGGTCGCCGCCCTCTAGAAAACTGCACGACGTCTGATACATCCTATATAGATACCGGCGGTTATAGATGGCCGTGCGATTCTCGGGCAACAAATATTCGAGTATCTCTTTTCCTCCGAGGAAACGCGCCCAGGGGTCCAGACGGGACGTGACCAAGATAACGAAACGGGGAGGAGGCACGTTCTATTCCACCGGCTTCGTGGCGAAGTCGACGCCCGCCATTTTAGTGGCGCCGAAATCTTGAGACCACCGCATCCCGAACTTTCCCTGTGTACCCTACCGTAGTATAGCGGCCGATGTGGCATAGGATCTGTGGTGGTAACGTTTTCTCGTTCGAGTATATCTTGCTTTTATACGGCGCGATACGCCGCACGTGGTGCACATCGAGCATTGCCCGCCAAGAAATATTTATTAGATCGTCCTTGCGCTGAATTCTTACGAGTTTGACGACGCGGCTTTCGCGTGAGACATAAGAAACGTAAGAACTATGTCTATGCACCGTGAAATTACACGCGCCGTGATGTAAGATGAAAGTGATCACACCTATAAATTGCCAACTGCAAGATACTGTAAAATGGAATTAGTTATAACTTTGTAACGGCATAAAAAAATGTTTTGAACGTAATATCGAGAAAATTAATTAATATGTAAATAAGATTTGGTGTGAATATTAAAGGAGAAGAGGAGGAACTAAGCTATTGAAATAATTCTCTTTTATATAAATAATAAAAAGAACCTCTTATTTATTATGATGCGATATTACACCTCCATGCAATTAGCAACATAGAAACCAGATAATGCTTATTAATGTAATAATTTAATGGATAATATGTCGCGTTATCATTTACGCTATACATAAATTATTCGTAATCCATATGTAAAAAATATTGCATTTATTTTCTATTATATTTGTTACCTGCACGCTTATATCATGTTCTATTAAACAATACAACTTATTCGAGGCATCTCGCTGGTCCAGACGTCCACACGCAATACTTATGCTCTTATGTAAATTTGTATGCGATGGGCTTTTACGCTCAGCATCCGCGGTATAGTTTTTTTTTCCTTCGTCGCTTCCATGGCAACGCATTAAATCGATGAGGGATTGCGACGTTTTTGTCGTGCTTACTTCGCGTCATTATTTATACGTTTGTTCTTGTACCGCGCGTAATTTCCGCACGTGAACCGGAAAGTCTGGAAGGAAAAATCGATTAACGCATGGCTGGGAATGTGCCAAATTTTAAGACGCGCGTATTTCGACTCTAGTATTTTGAATCCGGATATCGAGTATTTTCGCGACAAGAGCAACGTAAATTCGATTTATAAAATAATTTATAATAATAATTTATAATAAATTTTAGATTTGAGATTACAAGAGCGATTTAAAATATTCCACAATTATCAGCATTTAATTGAACGTGAAGTTTGAAATATTTACATTGACGCAGATGCGTAATTGACAATCAACTATAATAGAATCCGGACGTTTTTACTTTTCAGTTTTACGCTTCAGTCTTTCGCTTGGCGCGTATTCGCATCAAACATATCTACCACAAATGACCAATACTTGAAATAATATAATTGCTTTTTAATGGAAATATCTCAAACTCACTGCGCAATCTATTCCCACCCGTTCTCTCTATTTTGTCAACTCGCTCTCCAAAGTTACGGGTAGATATTGGTTTGAGCGCCATCGCTGCTACATCGTGCGGCCCGATGCGAGAGAAACCGCGCACGAAACTGCGGTACGGCATTTATCTAGCTAACCGAGCCGTGTCTGTCGCCTGGAATTGCGATTCGTGTCCCATTGTACTTAAACAGTCCGAAATGTCGTCGGTCGATTTAATTTCGGGATACGGCAACTATTTCCATTTACGAGATTTATGTTTACCGCCTTCGCGCCCCATCGCGCCGCCTCGCGCAATTGCTCGTTCGCAGAAAATATCCGCGTCGGGAAATTTTATGACGCTCTATTACGCGACGAGAGAGCCGATTTGTTAATGTTTATTAACTTTCCGGAGAACGCGACAAGCGAAAATTTCCTTACACTCGCGAACTTTGGAGCGACTTAGAAGTTGCCTTTGCAGTCAGTGTTCCAGATAAAACAAGACGGAGACAATTCTCTACCCTCCAGCAAGATAATGTTAAGCATCTGCAAAGTGCAGTTTGACGTTTCGTCCATTAGGCACAGTGCCTAGAGTTCAGGAATGCATGTCGATGTTCAAAATCTAGAAAATGTATTTATTGAATTAAAAATAATAAGGAAAAAAGAAATTAATTTAAATCGCCGCGATTAATTTAAATTCGTTAATTAAAATTATCAGTAATATTTATAGTTTATATAATAAAAATACACAGTTATATAACAAAAAAATTTTGCGACTGTTTTTAGATCGACAAAATTTCTCGGTTCCAATTAGCATTATATCACCGTGTTATTTTGCACAGATTAACGTAGTGGTCATTCGCGCTGAAAACTTGCTCAATATGATTTTGTTAATCCCCATGTGAATCTGTCATTGCTGCGAATCTTCAGTCACTCGCATTTGCGACGTGGAATTTCCGCGCGTCGTGAAACGACCGAATGCACGATTATGCGACGACCAGGAATACAAATATCTTTATGAATTTAAAATAGCCCTCGTAAATTTCGCGAGAGAGTACAGCACGGATGTGTCGGCAGTCGTCGCGGGCTATGCGTCCTCCCCTCTTCGCGTTTCCACCGATTCGTCGGAAAATTTATTCGTCAGCGGTCCATCACCATCCGAACAATAACGAGTAGGGAGTAAGTCTCTGGATACGAAGCCTGATCATACATGGCCTCTCTTGATATATTACTTTGAGTAAATGAAGTACTCGTACAATGGCACTAGAAACAGACACGTTCTCTCGTAATAGCGTATTCAAATTGTCAGAGAAGGGAGCGTATTGCGCTCGAAATACCGCAGAAATTTAGTGACAATAAATTCTTATAAATACTTTATTAATAATTTGCAGCCACGCACATTACTCTTACAAAATTTTTGTAACTATTTTTTATGATATGCGTGTTTGTTTTATCGTGTTCATACTTGCATTTATATTTGATTCTTTGCGGTTTTGCTGAAATACAGATCTAAAACTAGTTTCGTTTCAAAATAATTATGTAGGACATTCAAACTGCTAGAATTTTTAAAATTAAAATAAAATAAAAAAATTTTGCAGCATCAATGGTGAAGTTGTTAAAACTTTTAAGTATCATCAATTTAAGCTTTTACATCATTCTTTTAATTATAACAAAAATATTTTTAGATTTGTATCTAGTTAAATTTTTAGATATTTCAACAAAACTATTTTTTTTTTTTGTGTTTATATCTGTGAAATTACAAAATATGTTTTCGTTTTATTTATTATACTCTGATAAACTAACTTCTATCTGGGAAATGATAAATATATTTGATTATATATTTATAATATTGTTCGCTTTATTATATCTGAAACTATTAAAGAAGGAATAAAAAGGAATCGTATTTGGACCTATTTTAATTTGTAAATTCGCTGACGCTTATAATGTGACTTTCCAAAGGGATTGATTTTTCATAAGGTGTTAGTTTATAATACCGTTTTTATTATCATTCCATCGATATTTTGATAATTTTGTTACGTTATTACACACTTTTATAAGATCGTATTATATCAGTGCGATCAAAGAGGAGGAAGGTATCATAGAAAAATGCACCGTGTGCGAATTATGTCGTGGCCGTAATTCGCGCCTCAAAAAGGTATAAAGTTACGCGCGGGGCTTTTAAGGTCGGCGCGAATAGCCGGTCGGCCCCCTGTACCGACGGTGGCACGTGTCTGACCATTGAAACCGGGAAATCATAATCGCGAAAAGTTTTTAATGCGACCGCCATCTGGTCCACGAGGCGCTAGCAGCATTGTGTTCTATGGAGGGGTTGCGACGGGCGGCGAGATGAACGATAGCCGCTCGACGACGAGAAAAACTACTAAATTCCTACCGCTCCCACCTCCGCTGATTCACACGCCCGAAAACACCGCCGATTCGACGACGGAGCCGCGGAGTTGGCCGGTTCTTCAGAAATGTTTAAGCGCGACGTGAGAGGGAAACGGGATGGCGTGCCATTGCTGCTGGTAGTGGTTTGCGAGCGTCGTATAACGCCGGCCGAGAGAGCAGCAGGTGTTCGCTGCCATTCCTTCTCTCGACGAACGTCGTACACACAGCTTGCCCGGCAATTTCTTTCGCCTTCGCCTCACGACCCCCGAAAATGATTGGTCGCACCTTGCATCGGCTATGCAGTTTTTACTGCGCCGTGTGCGCCGTCCGGGCTTCCGCGCCCGGACCCGTGCAGAAGCTAATAATTTCGGGATCCGAGCCGAGTGAGAGGGCGAGACGGACGCCGAGATGCGTCCTTTCGTGGAAGAGAGAATGCGTGTTCATGGCCGCGAACTCGTGCGCACGACTGGCGTCCATTAGAAGGACCATCTCTTCTCGTAAAAGGTGAGAGAGTAGATAATAACGACGGGAGAATCTTTTAACGGGGAGATGATAATGAGCGGTTACGAGTTTCTCGATCGGGCGGTAATTACGTTTGCGCCGTTGCCCAAATTAACATCCAATCGTTTTTTTCCCCCTTTTTTTTTAGATTAGGCGCTTGTGTTTTTGCGCCTCGTTGTCTTAACATTGTCGAGGTAGGTTGCTTCGTGCTCTACGCTTTTGCCTACGCATAATTAAACTCCAGTCGTCTTCGACATTTATTTTACGTAATCTGCTTCTGACGATGCTTTGTACCGCTTGCACGCAGCGTAAGAGGTCGTGACAGAAAATAGAATCAAAGAGTGAATCGAATTTTAAATTGAAAACTCGTTCATTGAATTACCTGGAAGTATCGCTTGGGGGCAGATATTCTTATCTTCAGTATTATTTCCTTGAAACGCTAGTTGTTAACTATAATTCAGTTCAATCTTGTTTACTCGCCATTATAATGTTAGGTATTCGTGAAGATAATTAAAAGTCAGCACCTTAGAAACGCAAAAAATTAATTTTAGAATATCTTGGTCTATGCGTGTCGGTTATAGCCAACTTCCTAAATATTATCAAATAAAAAATACGATTCCGAATTGTACTTTAGAGAAAAGGCTTCGAGGAAAGATGCGAAAAATGTCTTGAAATGCTGACATGAAGAGAAAAAAGTACACGGGTGAAACGTTCGTATGTGGGATTAATAAAGTCGTAGCGCTTGTAGGGTCGCACGGGGCGGCGGTTTAATGGAATTGCGATGACGCCAGTTAGAGGCGAGCCGCATGGCAAACACGCGCGCGCGATTCATCACGGGATGCTGCATGTTTTATGCGACCGAATGTCGGACGACACACCCGACGTACCGATTAAATCATCGTTCCTGCCTCTGGCCCACTGGCCCACAATTCGCCATTGTTTGTACGTAGCTGGGCACCCGTTCGCTCGGCAGATACGAGTTTCCGTCATATGTACCAATTTATAAAGTATAAAGGAGCGATTCCGCCACAGATTATCGAATACCCGGCGGCGACTCACGCGGGAAAACGCGCGTGACAAAATTGGCTTTCGAATTTTCCCCGGATTCTTCCCACAAGAGAGAGAGAGAGAGAGAGAGAGAGAGAGAGAGAGAGAGAGAGAGAGAGAGAGCGCATTTTAGCCTTTCGATACTCTTCATGCATCATTGAAATGCTATTGCGCAGAATTGATTCGGTTTTCGATATGATTTCTTGTCGTCATGTAAGTAAACGTCTTCGAATTGGAAATCGCGGAATTATTTCCCTGCGGTGCTTGACAATGGTTCAACAGAACGGAGTTTGCTTTTGATTTACATATTAAAAGAATGTGGAGTGTAGGATATAAGGTGCTCCGCAATAAGATGTTCGTAACTCAACTTGCTCCCAGTTATTCGCTCAGAATTATTCTGAGCCGAAAAGTTTCGATAGATATGAAATCTGATTTAGATACGAGATCTATAATGCTGCAATCAAAGAGACTTGATATTTAATTGGAAATGATTTAGTTTATAAATAATTTTTGTGTTTATTAGAATTTTTTAAATATTTAAAAAAGTTACAAATTTATTATCGTTTACTTAGACTTTTCTTAAAATAACTTTCGCCAACACGTAATCGAAACGATCATTTTATTTAAGAACAAAGTATGTAAACAACGTAATAAGATTGAAAACGAATTCACAAGCTTCGCTAACCGTTCAGTCCGTTCAGGAGAGATCCATATGTCGCAGTCTCGATGTTCGCAACGTTCTGATCCACGCGATGGCACTTAAAAGATTTTCGTCCTTCTTTTGGCGCAAGAAGGTCTTGGATGGCGTAATTGCAATTGGACAAACAACGTCAGAAGTCCCCTTTCTGCTTCGATCTTTCCTCCCCCTCTGCTTTGGCTTTAATCCCCCTCACTTTTTTCGCTCTCCTTTTCCCATGTCTCTTTTTCTATCTTTCTATCTCTATCCTATCTGTCTTTTTCCCTGTCTCACTATTTCACTCTATCTCAGTCGCTCTATCTCGTTCTGTCATTGCACCAACCGGAATCTGATCGTAAAGATCAAAACGACTGTCTCTGATTGATTTACCCACGGTCAATACACGGTGAAGAATTGTTTGAGAGCACCATTCCGATTCTCTCCTCCTTCCCTTCTCCCCCTCTCTCTCCTCTCTCTGCCTCTCTTTCTCACTCCCTCTCTTATCCCGAACATCCAATTCCGTATCCAATGGAGAGCTTTCCCGGCGAACAGTACTTATTCCTTGGCGCTATCGTTCAACCTGGAATAACCCCTCCGGTCGTTTTGGATTGCTACGAACGTTCCTTCTTTCTTCGATCGTACATTAACCGTTTGCGCTCTCCCTCGAAACGCGATCCAACTTCTTCCCTTGGCTCCGCCAAGGCCGCCATCGTCCTCCGTCAGAATATCCTCCGCTGGTTGCTTGTCGTTCTCTCGTTTCTCCTACTCCCCCATCGCGACAGGAAGAATCGTTAAGTACGGGAACTACTTGGCCAGGAACTTGCATCGCGACTCGGATCATCTCAACCCATTTCCGAATACCCGTATATTTCCGCCTGGTTGGCCCCTTGTTTCCGCGAGTGTTCTCGATAACGGTGTCTGCGCGCGCGAGAGAGAGATTGCGGTAAAATATTACAGGACCGATGGTTACAGGACCGAGCCACGTCAGAAAGGGATAAACTGCGACTGTTCCGTCATTTCGAGTTCCCCATCCGTTGTTATCTACCGCCTATTATCTGCTTTCGCTTTCTGTCTTTCTCTCTCTATTTCATTGCCGCCTATTGTCGTATGGAAACGTATGATCACATGCATTCGGCCGTCTGGCCGGTTGCATCGCGTGATTTGTGACGCTCGTCGAAGAGAAAGTTACGCACGAGCGAGGAATCTGTCTGTTTACGCGTTTTGTCCACGGACGAAGAGCAATTTCGTTTGACGTCGTACTGACTTCGCTGCGAATAGATCGTCGACAATTTCGGGAGCGTCGAACGAGCCCGTCGCGTCGCGAATTCCGCGGAGCGGAAGCGAAAAATAACGTGCCCAGAGGGCCCAGACACAATAAAATGCAACACGGTTCGGACTGCGTCCCTCTCAACTTTTGAATACGTCGAAATAAACGATTTCCCTTCCGCGACTTCTGGACAAAAAATCTCTCCCTCGAAAGATATCGTCAATTTTGCTTAATGCCATTTCGACATTTCAATCGTTTGTACTTATTCAAATGTTAGAAAAGCGAACGCTAATTCCAATTTGTGACTCAATTGTGTATTTTATGAATCTAATTGTAAGTAAAGCAACGAGTAAAGAATAAAGTAATATTGTAAGCAATCAATAATAACAAAAAAAAGATTCCATTTATTTATGGAAAAATATAAAGAGTCATTTCGATATTACTCGATTGATTACAAATAAAGAGTATGAATACCATGAAGAAATATCCGTTCAAACGAATGTCTGCATTGTGTATCGTTATACTCTGTTCACTACGGGATAGGAAGTAATATTTATTTTTTTTCTTTATATTCGTTTTCTATTGAGCCAACAGTTATGTTCCACTCGTGGTATGCATCTCATTTATCATCATGTAACTTTCTGTAGGAAATACTTGTTACGCGCGCTATTATTTTATTTTCCATCGGTCTTTGTTATCCTTCCATAAAACATTCGTACTTTTCTTTTTTTTTTTACACAAAGCATCTTCAGTTAAGAATGCACGCTTTCTTGAGTTTCCCGACAATGCCGATTGATGAACATGTTTCTGCATTCTCGGACGGCCAATTTTCACCTACCGTCAGGACAGTAATTATTTCCTCGAGCTAGGAAAGGGAATGGCATACCGCGGAAACTTTTCCCCTACGTGGGGGGAGGGGGAAGGGTCCGAAGTTACTTTCCAAACTTTTGCATAATGCCGACCGAAAAGCGCACGTATGTGTACGTGCTGGCGATCGCGGACGTGTAAGTTCACACAAGCGTACGTGCGTAAGCGACGTAGAGGGACCCGACGCTTAAGCGCACTTTCCAAGTAGTTGCCGAAATGCAATTGTGCGCGGCGGGACGTGGCTGCGATAACGGAAATCGTGACATACGCCATTTTCTCTTTGCATGATATAGACGGAACGATGGAACTATTTTACCTATCGGATCTAGACAGTTGGGGAGCATTCGTACAAGGAGCGTACCAGCAACGAACATCTTTATCTCCGTTTAATCTAGTACGTTTCACGATGTAGATTCCACAAACGAACAAATCAAACGACTAACACTTGACGTGTGATTTCGTTTGCGCGTGAATGAGCAAACTACTCAAAAGGAAATCTCGGTCTCGGGGGGGAAAAAAAAGGGGGACCGAACTAAACGAGCTGAGATTTGAAGTTTCTGATTACTTCGTGAGCCTCAATTCAACTTGGACCATTACGAATTACGTTATGCGAACCCTTTCGGAGTCACGTGATCGGAAAAATGCTCCCGCGAAGTGCATCGTTCTCGGGCGCAGCGAAGAAATTCCGAAACTACTGTTAAGGAGGAATTAAATGCGACGAAGATTGTTTTTATTCGGACTTGTCGCAAGCCTCGGTCCAATTACCCAGCTAATCCCGCAAAAAGTCCGCGCAGATTTCACACGACGATGGAATCACCGCCGTCGGTTCTCCGCGCGTACTTGGCTAAAACTTTTCGAGAAAACCCGAAATCCGCGGGCGGGACTGCAACCCCGATCACTATTTAAATTCAACTGTGCGAACTATGTTAATTTGACAGAGAGGAAGAGAGTACAGCGGGAGCGAGAAAGAATGCAGACGTGAGAAAGATAGCGACAGAGAGCTGTGTCAGGTGAAGCGGAAAATCTAGTAACAGTTTTCAGGGGCGGACCTAAAGCTTTATCCAGTAGAGTTGAAGCGAATTTGAGGGAGGGTTAGGTGGCGAGCAAGAACAAAAGCTGCGGAAGAAGGGAAAATAAAGAGCGCTTGAAAAAATTTATCGAGCGCAGCACTTAACTGCAGGCACGCTTTAAACCAACTCACGAGATTGTCAGAGACCTTCCTCGGTATGTTTGCCGAGATTCCTGATTCCGTGTGAATCGTCTTTCATCGGAGAAGGCAACGCGTTCGCATGCTCAGCTTTTAAAATTATTCCTACCAAGTGCCACGTATTTTGAGCTCTGCATTTAATTATACGTAAAAAAATATATGTTTAAGAAAAGTTGGATAATAAATGTTTTTAATTACTGTATATTACATATATATATTTAATACTAATTGTATGTGCGCGTAAAAAAATATACTTGTGTAGATAGCAAGTTTTAAATTGTCTTCTTTTTTTATTGTTAATGTTTTAAAATTATTTGTTCAATAATATAAAAGAACAAAGATAAAAATCCGGAAAAATATTTTAACCTTTGTAAATGATTTCTAAAAATATAACTTTCCAATTTATGAAATTTTTATGGAGTTAATAGAAAATAAAGAATGTTCAAAATCAATCAGAGAAAATTGATTGTAGATATACTCACATATAATTTTCAAAAATAAAATGTAAACATTGTTGCCATCTACAATGCTTATGTTAGCATTATTTCGGAGAGAAAACTTTTATTGTAACCTCAAACCTAAAAAATAAACCTGAAAAATAAACATATAAAGCGATGTGAAATGTTAAACGCCTTTGTAACGCGTTGTTTTCGAAACATAGCAGTCCGAGAATGGTGTACACGTATTGTGTGCATAGTGTTTTCTCTAGAGTCATAGAATTCGGTATTAAAGCAGTTCAGCCCGGATAATCCTTGAATGACGACTGTGCAAAATAAAAAAGTCGGATAAATTATCAAACAGTACATACGAAAGAATTAGAGATTGGTGCGGCGCGTTTCACCGACCCATGTGCGAGCGAAAAAGTTGAAAACACAAAGGAAAAATATAGCCGGCGGAGAGAAAGGAGCAAAATATTGTAGATTACGTTCTTTCGACCTAATACATAATTTCACAGTGTTTCGCGGGGAAACCGGGTCGTTACTCTCCGCCCGTCTCTCTTTTTTTTTTTCACAGTCGCGGAGAATAGAAGCGGAGAAAATGTGAAAGAGCCGCGCCATCCATCCATTCCGTTTTCAGCGACGACGCCGTATATATACGGACGCGGAGCTGGCCCTACCGACAAATCCTGAGCTCGTTTGCACGAAATGACTCTTACATCGTGTCAGCCGGGATAGCTCAATCCATATCAGGATTACCGAGCGTGGCCGCAGGATCGAAGCGACGAAACGCGAGCTTCATACGTTTCTGCATATCGTCATGTTTATTCGAAATTTAATTTTCAGTCATAGTATGTGTACATTGCCGCAGGAATGTATATCCAATTTTGTGCGATATCGTGTATATTACAGTTTGCAGAGAGAGTTACGTAGTAAATAGTTTATAATTGTATAGCTTATGATGATTATTATTAACTGGTCAGGATTCACCAACACCGAAAATGCATCTCCGAATAATGCAGCAAAATTAATAGCACAGCGAAAATTTTTTTAAAACTATTTTACTAGAATGAAATATTCATTGTTTCGAAGTAAAGCATCAAGAGCAGATTTAGAGAGCGAAACATTGAGAACTGTTGGTAGAGAATTTGCATTTTACAAAAATGCTTAATTACAAGATTATTTATTGTTTCATCGCGAAGGCAACGGTTGGTCAAGTGCAGATGTCCGAATAGAGTTTCACCGCTCGTTTTCACTCCAATTCTCACGGTTTAAAAATTTTTGACGTTATGTCGCATGTCGCATCGGAGAGGGTTGCGTGACGCAAAAAGAACGCGCTTATTATTACTTTTCGGCCGTTACGCCCTCCCGCATATCCGACGAAAATGTTTTTCAATTCTCGCTCGTACGCAACACATCGTGCCGCGAACGAACGCGAACTTTATATCTTTCCCTTCCTTCCCTCCTCCCACCCTCTGCGGCGCTGTTTGCGAAAGAATCAACTTTATCCCGCTATTTCCATAGGGCTGCATGCGAAAATGTCAACTTTATATTGCCATCGCTATATTATACGCGCGGATATCGGTATATCCCACTTTCCCGGTGCGATGGTTGCGAGATCGGGCGCTGACCGCGGCCGCGGAGCCGATCAAACGACAAATCCACGCATATGCTCGTGCGATATCGAAAGAGCTTGTACATGTCGCGTAGAGCCGCGCGATTCGCATAAAAATCAGCAGGTCATAATGCGCGGAGAACTCGCATCGCAAACACGATATTTCTCCATTGTTCGGTACATCTCGTCGCTCCGCGAAATCCGCTATATTTTTCAATCAAGCTACTTCGCTCGTTAACATCGTACTGTCATTTGCGGAGCGGATAGCTTGCGTATAGCCGTGATATATTTTCTCAATAATAACCATTTAATTGTTATGCCCTAATTATGCGATGCTATGTTAGTCTCTCGGACATGAATATGAGAGATCGAATTAATGAATCCCCTCGATTATTCCTGAATTGAATTCTCTTGATTGCTCCGCTAATCAAGCTGTTTTCATTAACTTTAACTATGATAATTACATTAACTTCAAATCATTTTTCCGCATCAGTGAACAATCGCAATGCATCCATTGTGTTATTCTACGAATATGCGAAGTTTGTAAGAACCTTGTTATCTTTTATTGTAACTGTTATTTGATCAACGTCTACAAAATTGCATTTTTGTAAACAAGATTATTTGCCGTTCCTTAACTTCTTGATTAAATGCCACTTCAACTCTTGTTATATATACAGCACGAAAGGATATGTTAATTACAAAGAATTAGAAAAGTTTATCAATGTTATTTTTAATAGTCCATGTACAGCATTTTATTTTTATCAGTTTCCGCGCCTTTATAAACAAGGAATGAAAAATATTAAGGAAAACAAGTCCATGCGTTAATTATAAAGTTAATCAAGGGGAAGAATCGATTTCGAGGGTTGTCTTAACAATTATAATCGATATGTCGGTTTTGATATATTGCGGCGTACCATGCAACGTGGCCAATTACTATATGTTGATCAATCACTGTACCTGTTACCCTATTCGTTTGGGTTTTATCACACCTTGTCGCGCTAAAGTACGATTAATAAATAATGTACAACTCATTAGCGGATGATTAATAGAACTTCAACATTCAAGAACATGTCGGTTACGAGTACGTACTGGCGATCACTTCACCTCGCGACGCGTCAAAAATGGGCGAACAGTGCGTCGTAAGTTTGACAGCTCGTTGTGAAAATAAATGAAAATCAAAATGCCATCGTCACGCGAGAACGATCGCTCGAGCGAGGAGGAGTGCTGCGCCGCTCGTTAGCGCTCTGCCTTCGTGGAATGTGCGAGAGATTTTAATGATCGAGCTTATCGCAAGGAAGTCGAAACATGCGGCTCTAACTACGCGGCTGAATCGCGTATGTATCTCGTTGTACCTTCATTAGCGGAAATTCGCCTTCGGAATGCGAGAGAAAAAAAGAGCGGGCGTGTCGAGTTGCTCGGTTGGAAGAGAAATCGCTAATCGAAACTAGGGGATATATGGAAAAAGTATTGAACTTCGCTAATTGCTTTCCTCTAACATGAAGAATTTATTATTCGATTCTGCTGTAATATTTTTATTCGTATCTATATCTATACATTGATATCGTGCACACAAATGAAGAAAAAGTTATTATACATTTTTTAAACTCTAAGCTAGGTAGCTTGAGCAAAAATTTTTCAGCATCACGTACAAATGATTCACAATTGCATTAATATATCAATATATCACACAATTTATTAATATTTAATAATTTTATATAACCGTAACAAATTGATAATGAAATTTACATGCTTTTTCGATAAATAATAATCTATCATATTTATTTATTTATCCATCTGTTTAATGTAATTGCATTAATTGCTCTTCTTTTGATGATATAATAAACACATAATAATGAAAACACACACACACATACCACTGTGTTCTCTTGATGCTACATCTTTAATCCAACGACGTCTGGTTGATGACAAGCCTAATTGTTCGCTGAACATGAAAAGCGCTTCCGTGTTGTGCCCGCGCGAGTAAACCCGAAACGCGCTTGGATCGACGTAAACATCGAATCGAAACGGCAGGGAGGACAATTGGCGCAGGGGCGTCGGTTCTATGCGTCATTCGACATCAAAGAGCACCTCGTCCGACTGAAGAGCCGAAATTTACATAGCACGTTTCCTCCCCTCTCATCCCCTGACTACTCGTCTACTCGGAACTCGTAACGCATTTAAAAATCATTTGTACGAGAGTCCATGTTCAACGATGCCTATTGTGCGCTTTTCACATTCTTTCTAAAATATTCTTTTTCTCTCTCGCTCTCTCTCTCCGAAAGCTTTGTGTGAGTTCGACATTCGTCTTTCGCTTTCGGGGTGGGAATAGCGATCGGGGTAGCCGATCCTTAAAACATACCTTTGTAAAGGCACTTTTGTTAATGGACGTCGCGTTCGGTTCGCAAACTACTATCGTATCGCCCTTAATGGACTTTATCTATTCAACGGCACAAGTATTAATAACACTGCGGTCATGGGGTCCCGCTGTAAGCGATACTTTGAATATGGATAGGGTTACGTTTGTTTTGCTATATGAAGGCGAACGGTATATGTACAAGTGGTCGTACAAGTTAATACTACCATCAACTGGAGGGTGATCGTTCCAACAGATTGAACTCTACAATCTGATGCTTAACAAGCTTTACAATTCCAATCTCTTTACTAAATATTAGTTAATCATCTCTTACATTGCATATTTAAAATGTCCCTTTAATCAGAAAAAAAATCCCTTTAATCAGAAAAGTTAGAAATAAACGTTAATATATCTGTTTAATTATCTCTGAATTCTGCAAGATTTACGTGACACCGAACAGTATTTAAAAAATGCGTATCGCGGAGTCTATGGGTTTAATTATCAAACCTGATTTTTACCGTCGCACAATTCGTGCATTCGTTTATTTATTGCATTTTCGATACGGGCATTCGTATGCGTATTGCGCATCACGTAATGCATTCATCGCTGAAAACTTGCGGTACGGAATGTATCCGTGGGCGAGCGAAAAATACATGCGCGCACATGTGAACGCGAACCTGGCTCGTTTACACGAGAAAGATGCACTATTGTGCTCGGTCGGACGGCTCAACTTGTATCCGTATCCGCTTAAATGACAAATGGAAGCGTACAGAATGCGTATCGAGTACACGTTTTACCGAGTCTCGAAACCCCCGCTCGATCGGGACTGTAACCGAAATTAGAACGTATTTCAGGCAACGATATTCCGTCTCTTCCCTTGCCATCGATTTCTGTATTTATTTTCGTTCCGAATTACACTCTCCAAATCTCTCAATTCAGAAAACAACACGTCGATTTAATACAACACTGCACAAAATGGAAAATTGTATCTTTCCCGAATTGTTAACTGGGAATTTATACATTTAAACGTTGTATAAACGTTTGTTTTATTGTTTTTTTACATATAGATTTTTGTTAATTTGAAGCTGCTTTTATAAACACATGTAATTTAAATGAAGTGCAAAATGTTAATATATAAAGAACGCTTTCTCACGAGGGATAAATGCGATATCTTTTAGAGAACAAAGTCCGCAGTCGAATCCTTTCTGAGAGAAGTTTCAATTAACATCGATCGTTAATCCCTTTAAAACTTGGAATCATTTTCTAAGTCGTTCACCATCGCAAATGAGAGATAATTTATCATTAGAGTGCATTTATCTAAATTGGAACATCGCGGTACTATAAATTATTCCTCGTTTTCTCCTTTCTCCTTTCTCTCTCTCTTTCTCTATCAGGACGTTATCTCGACATCTTGGAATATTCTCCGGCGCGGATAAAGTCGTTCAAGCGTGCATACCATTGCCCGTATCTGAAATAATGATCTCTATTCCGAAGGAAAATCATCGAATCCTAATGCATCGAACGACAAATCCGAACACGCCCGATCTCGTTCACGCTAAACAGTCTTTTACGTTGTGCCCGACGATATAGTTGGAATCGCATCGGAAATAGCGGCTCGAAATGGTCAGAATCAAAATTGGCATCATCTCGTAACGTCATTACCTTTCAGAGAAATGCTATTACGCGAACCAATTTCAAAGTCCAATGATGCGTTATACGAGCGCGTCTCTTTCTTCTTATCCGTTTTGAATTCTTCTATCCTTTCATTTTTTTTATTTCAAATTATCCCAAAACAATCGTACTCTGATTATGTAGAATACATTTTATCTAATACATTTAATCCAATACAATCACCTTTTCCATTGGATTAATCGACTGCCATCGATTATTTCAAAGTGAAATATTTATGTACACTTTATTATTTTATTTTTATTCAAGGTAAATCAAATTTTTACGTTTGAAAAAGAAACAAATTTAAATAACAAATATGTATTTTTTTTTTTTTTTTAAGAATCTTACATTTTAAGCACAATTACGTCAAAAAGGAAGTAATAAATGCATTTTAAGAATAAAACATAATGTATATGATAAGTAGCCTATCAGAATCCATTAATCGAATCATATTTTGATGCGATCGATTAATAGGTTGTTATAATCGATTTGTTCTCCGCGAGTTGACTATCAAACGATCCCGTTTTCCTCTACCCCATTCCTTCTCCTCGGCTTGCCTTTTCTGCCGCTCCTGTTGGCACGACGAACAGCGAAATTGTCCCTTTCGTTTTCTTTGATCGGCAACGTTCGATCGACAATCTTTTTGTCGTCGACAAAACGAAACCAACTCACACTGTTGCAACGCGCATCTCCAGCGATTTCCATTCCGCTCTTTTCTTCCGTTTTCCCGCTCTCCCTCGACCCCAGCTCGCTTTGTCCGCTTGCCGGCTGGCCGCGCGTTTGCCAGGCCAATTTTGCGATTAAGCAATCTGACGCTCGAACAGCGATAGTAATGACGGTGGAAAAAGGGAAGAGAAGGAAAAAGGGGGAGGAGATCGAACCGGTTCGCGCGTAGATTATGACTAATTTAAAGCGGCGCTCGCCTCTCATGTACGCGGAAGAGCAGAGGTAGGTTTCGCGGCGAATCGCATTTATTACACGACACTCTTCATGCGTTGAGCGTGCGTTTTTCGCACGGGGTTATTTATTGAAAGTTGATCGTCCGTTTCGCAGAATGAAATCCGTCTCCCGATGCTTCGCGTTTGTTTCCCGTGGAAAATTGTGTTTACGTATCGCGTTAGGTACTGGATCACGCTGCTCTCGATCGAAATGTCCATAGTCCCGAAGTGATGCCGGATGCCCCGTTGGATCGATTCGCTGAATAAACAGCGTCTCCCGTGCAACGAAAGCGAATCCATCGATTCGATTTAATGATGCGAGAGGCTTACCCGAAGTATCGTTTCCGAATAAGTGCTCTTTAACATTTCTTTATTCCGCACCGATTGGTCGATTAGTTTACAATTACTTTCTGTACAGCTTCACAACGTATTCATGGCCTAAAACTATGTCTGAATATTTCAGACAATTTATCGATTCGAATTTTTGATACAATTTTATTCATTTTATATAAGGATTTAAAAAAATGATTTGTATTTGAATGTATTTTAGTAATTCTCGAAATATGAAAAATTCGTATCGAAACTATCGCCATTTTTCTTTTGACAGTGTATAGAAATTAAGAAGTGCCTGACATTCCAATGCCGAAGCATCATAACTTTTCAATTGTAAGTTTGGATATTAAAAACAAGTTACAGCAAGTTAAGTTTGGGGAATGCGATTAAATAGCAAAAAAAGTTACCCTCAGATTTTAGTTTATTTTTGCTTTAACAGAATTTTAATTCGAGGATTAAGAAGATTTTATTATTGAAAATTAAAAAACAAATGAAATGTCTGAGAAAGAAAATAATTGTATGAGCAAATTGTCGTTAAGAAAATACAATTTCTGGGTAATGAAGAAAAGAAGCGACAACAGTTCTCTCGAATATCGTAAATATACGAAAATACTGTCGACTGAAAATGCAAATACTATACGAAAGTACGGTTCCCGTCGCGATCAATACTTTTATAACGCCCATATTGCGATTATGATTGAGAATAAATAGAATAGACGGCATCAGGAAACGTTCCGGACTTTCCGAAGGCTTTTCCTCGCGCAACAAAGAACTTTTCGCGAAACGCTGAAAGCCGAGATGCAAGTTTCCCGCTCTTCGCGCGTTCCCGCGCACTTTCGAAGCCGAAGCTTGTGAGAGGGAAGTCGACTTGGTTTTAAATACAGCGACGAGGCAACCGTGCGGCACTGTGTCGCTTGTTGCCATCGCGTCGTGATGCAAGGGAGAGCTTGAGAGCGACGCCGAGTGAGCAAGCGAGCGAGCTTTCCGCAGACTTTCGACTCGGCTACGGCGGCAACGAGGAACCTTCAATTTTAATGAAGCAAGCGCAGGATGAGAGGGAGAAAGGGAGAAAGAGGAAGTGTACGAGGGAGTAAAGGCGGCTCCGCGGCCTTCTCGGCTGAAGAAAGTTTCTCCTCGGATCGCTCCCTGAAATCCTACCGGGGGCAAATTTCAGAGCCGCTCTGAATATTCGATCCGAAGTTTCGCCCGAAAATACGTAACGACCGTCCCCGGAGCGCGCCTGGCGCTCGCGAAAGAATCAGAATAATACGAAGAGCGACTATTGAGAGCCCGCTATTAATTCGATCGGCGCGATCCTATCCGGTTATAGAAGCTGCATACGCGAACGAACAGTATTACAGTCGCGTCGCGTTGGTATAATAACAACGGCGTGGGCACGATAATAACGCGCGCCGCGCGTGAATTTTGTAGAATAATCCGGTCGGATAATAACGGCGCCGATCTCTCGCGGATGCTGGCGAGTTCAATCGTCGAATCGCGATTTGGTTATAATCACGGCAGCCCGATGTGTTGCCTTTAGATATTCGAACGAGATGTCGCGCGTTTTAATTCACACTACGATTTTACGGTACCATGGTGTGCGGCTGATCGCGTTACTAGAAACAAGATCAGCGTTATTACAGGGAATTCAAAATTATACGTTGATTCTAGCGTTATAAAGTATCAAAGCGAGAGAGAGAGAGAGAGAGAGAGAGAGAGAGAAAGAGAAAAAACAGATACAGATTATCAATCTTCAATTTGATGCGGACCATTATTCAAAAACTGAAGAAAATGAGAAATTCAACTAGACATTTAAATGTAAAATACGTAGCATATTCCAAATTCTTGAAGTTTTTAATGATAAATTGTTTAATCAATTGAAATTTAATCTAATAGAAGCTACACTTGTAAATAAATTGGCGTTTAATTATAATTAAAATAAACAAAAGAAATATAATACTCGTTAATTTTAAAGCAATGTGAGAAGTCAAAATGGTCAAAAATAGTAATTAAAGATAATAAAAAATTATTAAATTATTTATTCTCTAATAATTAGAGAAAAAAAAACAATGTTCATTTCGATTACACTTAATCTTCATCAGCATGAAATACATTAATCAGAAAACTAAAGATGATGAAAAATAAAATAAATATATAAACTTAATTATTTTATATAGAAAATTATTATATTAATTATATATAAATTACATTAATAATTATATTTCATATAAAGTATAATCGCGCTTCACATCTCAAGCACAAAATGTCTTGAATTATTATCTCACAGCAAAGAACTTTATAAATCGCATGTTAATAATTTACGAATATAATACAAATATAAGGAAGAAATCTTAATTTTGCAAATTTGGTGTAATAGAATGCTACATTCTTTGGGATCGTCACCCTAATAAAACCAGAACGATTAATCGAGAGATTTCCGGGGGCATAACATAACTCACCGAAAGATCGCCTTGAGAAATCTGATTCGAGAGTTCTTTTAGCATCGCGCGCGCGATGGACACGGCGGATAAGAATACCGAGGATTTATGGCGAGCGAACGAGCGAATGAGTGCGCCGCGAAAAATCCAGATTTTCGTCTGATACTTCTTCACGCGACGCGTACACGCCTATCCCACCGGGTCGGTCTTAATTAACACACTCGCGTTATATCCTCCCCGGGGCTGAATGGTTGAAACAAAGGATAGCGCCGCTTTGTTCCTCCCATCGACGGAGGCTCTTTCGCACGGTCGCTCGGCCCGTAGGATAGGGCGTGTCCGCTCGCATAAGCGCTCCCTTCGGAACCAGTTTCACTTGTTTGTAAACACACGGGAGGATTTTCATTCACCCGGGAGGAATTTTGCCTCAAGACCGCGTCGTCGCGCTCGCCCTCGGTCCGTTTCATTACTTCTCGACGGGAACTCGGACCGCCATTGTCGCTCGCCAGAAAGTTCCGCGCCGCTTCGAATCGCCAATACCGTGCTCGCACTGCTCGCGCTTCTCTCTTTCTCTCCTTTCGTTTCGCTTCATTCTTTTCTGCTTAAAAACAATCGTCGCCGAACTCGCACGTCGAGCGAACGGCGGCGAGCGAGAAGGCGTCTCTCGGAAGTGAGTAAAACCTCGAGTTGCAAATTGACTCGTAACGCTTACAGGAAATCCGCCGGCCTCTTCTCTCATCGTGCTCGCCTTCGACGAAGCGAACACGTCGTCATACCACCGGTCGCGCGCAAGGATATAATTTCATTTTCCGCTCTTTGAACGCTTTGTTTTGCGGATTATTCACGCCTCCATCGGTTCACGCTCGGAGATTCCTTTTCGAGGAAAGACCTGTTCTGCAGTCTTTCGCATTAGCTCCGCATCGACTCCCGAAACAACGATGGCGTAAAGTGAGCGAATTTCGAAAGGCGGAACATATTTTAAACCACCGAAACTCTTCTCTCAAAAAGAAAACTGTAACAAAAGTCGAGAACTCGAGTGATAAAATGATATTTATCATCTTTTAACTTGTTAGAGAAAATTAAGTAATTAACAGTTTTTAATTTTCTGATGTCTAATAACGATAACAACGTTATGCGTTATTACAGAGAGGGATCATAAAATTCTTTAATAGGCTAACAATATAAAGCATGAATTGTCAATAATCCATTTTTATAAAAGGCAGCGAGATTTAATTGTCGCTTTTTCGTGTGTGATGCTGATTGATTCTCTCGTTTTGCTTATTTCATTCTTTGTTTTGCTGCGAGAGTAACTGTCAATGCAGTGATCGTATTTTGACAGTTTAAAAACGTCAGATTATCGAAATTGCGTGATTGATATATTTACTCGTTCTTTGTACAAAATAAAAAGTAAGAAGTTAAGTAGCGCACGCGTAGCGCGCATCTGTGATGTCTAGTTTTTATAAAATTAGATAAGTAATGAGATACACATAAAATCGAACAGATTCGCTCAGGTGCGGATCGGGGATGGATCTCAAATAATACAATCTGTTCGACGGTTGACAATTGCGTTTCTCGCAAATAGACATCTCACGCAACCCCGCCGGGGTTTATTGCCGGACGAGATCTTCTGTCCGCGTACGCTACAATTTAAGTTATCCGGAGTTTCTCGCGTTTCCCAAGCAGCGCCACGCCGATTCTAGAAAACACAAAGGGGTGTCCATTTGCCATCTGATAATAATTGGAAAAGTTATCGTCGAGATGGAGTTTTGCCCGCAACTAACATTTTCCCTCCGAAACTATTCCGACCGATGTAAAATGGAGAAACTTTCGCATCAAGGAATAACTTCCGCCGCTTTTGAATGATATTACTTCTTTCCGCCCGCAAATTCCCAGGAAGTGCCTCCGCGGCTTCTCGGAGGGACTTAAACGCGCCCAGTGATTTGTCCGAGCGGGAAGGGGGGAGCGTTCCACCGCCGTGTACACTGAGGCGCGTTACTCTTGAAACTTGAAAGGAAACTTGTTGTTCGCGAAATATAGAATATTTAATCTGTCGGATGGTGGTTCCGCTCGGCGGTTTCGCTCCGAAACCGTATCTTGAGGTGTCGGTTCGAGCAGCTTTGATAGCGCTACCGCTTCGAGGACTAAGAAGGTGCTGCTTTTAGAGAGCGGAACCACGGATCTCCAAAGTGTTAAATGATAACAATCGCCGAGCGAATTTGCGTCGAGAATCAGAAAGACGGCGAGACATTCGGTTCTTCACGGAGTCGCATTAAGCTCGATCTGCGATAAAGACTTCACGAGCGTCCACAGAGCAGGATTTATATCCTGGAAATTGCAATTTTAACTTTAATGCTGAGTTCTTTCGCGAATTCTCGGGTAATTTTTCTTTAGAGAAGATCGCAAAATATCATTAGTTTTTTAATTCACCGTTAAATGGTTTTTGATATTTAAAAAATTTTAAATTAAAATTATTAAAAGAAAATATAATTGAGTTTAAATGAAAAATCGGACTTTATTATTTAATTGCGTCTGAAAATTTCGTAGAAAATTCTTTATATCATTTAGAATCAATATTCCTATTTTAGTTGAGGAAAAAATTATCTATACAAGCACACCCTATTATTATCTTTATTATATAATTATGCAAGAAAATATAATTATACGATCACAAGCACGAGCATATAAATAGCAATTATCGAGAGTCGTTTATTATGAACGGAGGAAAAAATTAAGAATAGTAAAACTGTGTAAATTTTAATTTTCTCCTCACCGAGGAATATTCGATTAAATTCGCAGTTTGCAACTAAAGTTGATTGCAGTAAAATAAATTGCTCGTGAGCTCGTCGTTCGTACCTTTTCAGTCGAATATTGGTGACGATCACGTAATCCTGCCTTGGAAAAAGGAAGATGAAAAATAAAAATTTTCTCGCGAATGTACCAAAATGATGACTACGTAACTTTTTTCAACGCGAAGCAATGACATTTGATTGGCTGAAATTCACATGAGATTTGAAAGGCTGAAATACGAAAATTGAGAAGGTTCATTGATGATCGCGTGATTGACTCCGGAGACAGATGTGTGTGCCATCGACAGAACGCGGCTCACTTGCGGAGCGCAAGCAACTTGCAGGGCGTGCTTGGAGATCTTATAGAGAGTTGAGTTATCCTTCAATCTTTCCCTCAATCCAGCAAATCCTTCAACGAAAGGAAAATTTGATCGAAATCTTCACTCTCGATACATTCGCGGAAATGGATTATTATTTTGCAGTAATAGAAGCAATTCGGGAAAAGTCCTCATCATTAGCTTGTGGTAAATTCGGTTTTAAAGAGAACAAGTGAACAACCGCTCTTGAAGTCATCGTTAATTTTCGATACATTTGCGGGAATGGAAAATCGACAGATATGCCGAAGCTTATGCGCCGCGCATGGCACATTGCGAATCCGACGCTTTCATTACCTGGCCAAATTGAATTTCGCGAGGATTGTGTTACTTTGTCGCCCTGCTATTTCCATTTTGGTCAACTATCCGCGAATAATATTGCAGTAGTACGTCGAATCTACGGTTCGTTTATTGTTACTTGGTGGTGACTTGGTAAGAAGAAGTTGCAACAATGCGTAAATGATTTGTTGAGGGAGAGGGAAGAAAACCAAATCAGACATGCATATTGCATGTGAATAAAATAGCATCTCTTTGACATTGCTTTGATTGATTCTGCGTTTACGAAAACTTCACATGCAACGAATAATTTTTTAAGGAAGCGCAAAAAGCGTAATTGCAAGTATCATGTTTGTTTTGCATTGTCTAACATGTAATTGTGAATTTTATAAATTTTTTACTAAATTTTAAATGTATTCTTTATTCACAATATCGTTTATATTTTGATGTCTCAGTTTTAACATATTTGAGAACAATACAAAAATGGTATGGTTTTTAATCAAATTTGCTCAACAATGTCTTCAACGAATATACATTGAGATTTGATTAAAAAATGATTTTTGTGGAGAAAATCCTTTGACACGCGTTTGGATGCATCTCTTTTGAAATTCTCATCTCTCGTAGCAAAATACTTTTTATTGTTTCACGATAAAAAAAACGTTTACATCGTTTTCAGAAAAGAGCGTTTCAATCATGCCTCTAACGGCGTTCGAGCGTCCGCATCCCGTCGCGTTAAATAATCGTCGCCGATTGTGATCGCGGGATCGCGTTATTACTTTCAATCGGTGTAATCCGGAGCGCCAATCGCGGCCGCATTGTGCCAGGGCACGCACTGACGAGTTGACGCGTCATTTACGGAAATTGTAAACGTTATGAAATTCTCGCGGCCTCCGCGCGAATCGGGGAGGATTAACGATCGACGGACGATCGACATCGCGTCGCTCCGGTCACTCGGAAGCGCCGACAGGATCCAATCGGACCTTGGTATTCCGGTTGTCCTGCCGCTGTTACTACCGTTGTTACTACCGCTGCACTCGGTCAAGAGTGATTTTTCGCAATCAATAACTTCACTGTTTACGCACACCGCTTCCTGTGCAGCGCCACTCTCTTCGCTACCCCCGCGGGCATGGCATTGTAATTACATTTGCACCGTGTGGCGCGGCGCCGCAAAGCTTTCAGAATTCTCCTGTCGGAATTTCATCGATCCGCCGCCCGTTGGTGCGATGATAGAGGCGACCGGTCGCTATATCTATAAACGGGGCGACCTCATTGCTAGACAGCGCGGCGCGACTATTTGTTGCTTCTTCGAACGTTTAATTAAACTCGTGCGCGGATGTAAGTAAATTTCTCTTATTTCATTCGATTCTCCCGACAAGCAGAAACGAGTATCGCTTTCTGTAACAACCCTTCCTTTCTCGTGTCGCACTATTACCTAGACATGCCATGTACGAAGCTGCACATTAATCTGATCTTCAGCGTCTTAAGCTACCAGGAAGCAAAATTACTTCGTTCGCAAATCTGTAACATATAATATCTTTTTAATTATGTTCACAATCTTGCAACATGTTATATAAATAATAGAATATTTAAAATAACATTATTATCGAAAAATTTAATACTTATTTAAGCAAAAAGAATAAAGGTTTTCTATCGAGACTTTTCATATTTTTTTATTTATTAAATTTACATTATTCTTGCAATGCATTTTAGAAATGAAATTTGATAAAACAATAATTTTGTAGAGTTTCATGTCCTAGTTGGAAATTCATAAATTACTACGTATAATAAAACCATTTTCTCTCTCTCTCTCTTTTCTTTTTCTTTATTAAAATTACAATTCATATTTAATATTCTAATTTCTTTTTTAGATACTTTTGTCTAAAAATAGGATAATTTTTAGATTATTAGACACACTGTAATTTTAAGTTTTCGCCTGGCAACATACTTAATTTCTTTTCCTATATCTATTAAATTTAAGACTGTTGACTCCGCAATGTAACATCACGTTTAATTTGTGGAATTATTTTAATCTTGCGACTTTCTCACGCACTTTCATTGGGAGTCATCATGCTTCTTGTGAAGTTCTGGACCGACTTAACATCACTCGGTTTTGCTCGGAACGACATATAATATAATCTGACATCGCTTTATCCTCACCACGTGAACCCATTGGGAACATCAGTATGTTGTATATTTGAAATTATATATAAACTTTCGTTGAGAATGACTCAAAATGTTCGGTATAATCTCGTACTTTATAACTTCATAATTCAATATAAATGAATATATTGTTATTAACGCACTAATTATCGTGAAATCTAATTCTCATTTGTCTTTTATTTTCCTTATTTGACAATTTCGAGTTCTTTATATTTATCCTATTTTTAGACTGTTTAGGCTATTATATTAAAATTGATAAAAATTGATTAAATTGAATAAAAACTAAATTTACAGATGGTAAACGCACAACTCTAACGACATTTTCATAATGATCTCTATTCATGATAGAAGTGATAGTTGGAGAGGCGGATAGGCTCTAACTTTTTGAAAATCGAGATTTTGTCCACCTAGACACAACTACACGTCACGCCGCTGTGCCGCTCGACACGTTCACCGAAGCGTAACACAGTTCGAGCCAGCAGAATTTCAAAACGGCGGACATTTCCGCCGCGATGTCTAGCGCTGCCGCGGCCGTGACACTGCACAAATGTGTGGCATCGGTTTTTCGTGCGTACTCGCCGCACTCCGCGTCGCGCAAAAGAATCCCCCTGGTGCGACGCGACGTGTCGGCGGCGCAAAAAGGAAATGCATTTTGACACGGAGCACAACCAAGCGGAAGTTTAAATGCATTTCTAAAACCACGGGGAAACTTTCAGCGTCGCGTCGCGGGGAAAAATTAAAAAATATAACTTGTTAAAACTACCCGGTAGCGGAAAAAAGTTTAATCCTGTATTCAAAAGAGTCTCCCAAGAATATAATATTTCCCGCAAAATGCATACGCCAATTCTCTAATTCCTCGCTTATTTTCATCGTTAGGCTCTTTTACCTCATGTACCATATCTTCTTTCGTGTTTTTATTAAAAAAATGGATATAAGAATCTTTTTATGTTATTTTTCATTTATGTATATTATCTATTTATATATATTAATTATTATTTATTTACTTATAATTGTCACATCTATTTTCACGATAATCGTCGTTGAACATTGTTTAATTCGATGTAATTTTTGCTTGTTTCAGATGTGAACTGTTTCCAAAAGTATTATTGAATCGCGTTATGCAAGGAGTAATTGGAAATCGCAGTGAGGAAGGTAAGCCGTTATTTGATAGGCCATTACAAAATAAATATGAGAAAATTGTGGAAATATATTTCTCGAAATATATGTGATCGCAGTAATAATCAGCTTTGGTACTGTAATCGTGCTCCATCCGCGCAAATGAAGTAATATAGTACACATTTTCAGCGATTATAGATAATGATTGATTGCTCGCTTATTGAAATTCATTACAATAATAAACCGCTCTATTATTATCATGGATTTATTAACGCAATATATTATTGTTAATGAATAATTCTTTCTTCGTGATCAATAATTGCATCACATATTGCGCGCGGCACAAAGCGAGAGATTTTGATTACTCGTTTATTAAAATGCATCTTGTCTAGTGGGAGCAATTAATGGAAACCGTTTCGCGTAACCCGCATCCTTTGTTTTTCTGTTACAGGACTCCTGACTGCCGCAACTTTTCTCTCTACTTATTATCAGAAGCATTTCTTACTATTGCAATGTAACCCGTAACACGGTGTCCGAATAAATAAGCGGTTATTCGTATTTTTGAGAATCGTGATAGCTTCGTAGTGAGCAAATGTAATTAGCGCGAGAAAGAAAAAAAAAAAGAAAATTGGAGCATACTACCTGTAACTCGTATTGCAACGAAGTAACGTTTTTTCCTCTTTCTACTCGATGATAGTTTAATCGACGATAATCGATTTATTAAAGTTCTTCGGCAATTCTCTTATTTAGTCGAAAGCGGAGATCGATGTACATAGCGAGAGTTTTGTATATTTGTAAAATAGATAGGGCATTTTATTATAAATATATATATAAATCCATAAATAATAAAGTTATTTATATATATTTTAATCACAAAAGGTAAGCGTACTTCTTTTTCTCATCCTGGCACACTCGCGCGATCCGCTTCGCCGTCGCCGTCGCCGTCGTCCGCGTCTCATTGTTCCGTTAAGCGGCGGGGCGGATTGCCGGTAGATTGCGACGCTTAATCTAAAATTCTATCAGCCCTTGTGTGTATAATGTATATTCATTTGTACAAAGTTACGCGAGAGCATTAATATCATTAACACTGGCGAACGACCGATTCGTTTGTTTGAATGGGCGACCCCTCCGCCCCGCGAAGGGCAAGTCGACAAGTCCGGCCGAAGTCGGCGCCAAAAGCATTAAATATTACTACAACCGGCATTACATTTGCCGGCGCGCGCTGCTACGGCGCGCGTCAATGATTAATAGGGATACTCCGCGTAGCGTGACGTCGAGTAATATGTGCGCATTGTAATAATAATAACTCAGTACGAAAGGCATAAATTCGCGGATGGGTTAATTAGTACAAATTACTGCGGTATCAATTCCCGCCTGCTGCTGTGCTGCAAGCGGTCCGGCGTGTCGTAGTCGCGCGGACCGGTGAATTAATTCCGATAAGTCATGTCTTGCGACGCGAGAATTGTAGAGCTCATCGAACGAAAATCGAGACTATGTGTAAATATTAGTTTTCTGTTGTATCGATGTATCATAAATTGTATTAAAAGCTAATGTCCCCCTTGTAAATGTTGCTGCCTGTCGGGGCAGCGGCAATTAACGGAGATTACTTACGTTTCGCAAATAAAAGAAAAGGCTATAGTGACAACGATGGCGTCCTTAACTTACCCAGAAACGAATTCTTTACCCGGGAGAAAAATATTTAATTGTTTTTTTTTTTCCCTTAACTTTGTTACGAACTCCTAGTATTGAAACATCATTTTCTTCCATATACAGCGATGTCTGCTTTGTAATAAAGTTAAATACAAAGAAAACTTGTTTATTTTATATATATATATATATATATATATATATATATATATATATATATACACATGTACATATTTCACTGTTTCATTTTTCAGATTTCATATATTATTAGATCGTTGGAAGACACTAAAGACGTTAACAGATTTTATTTTAGATTAAGAGATACGTAAAATATTCCTTCAAAAGCTATGGCCGTAACGCTTTTAGCTCGAAATATTCCTCGCAGTGCACTTTTGTACGTGCGCTTTCTACAACGCGTCATAAAGAGGAATTCTTCGCGCAGTTTTATTACGCGACTTGACGGGAAGCTGCTCACATACCTGGAAAAGCAGTTTCGTATTTTTGTAATTATTCGGACCCTGAGAAACTGTAGAGCCGAGGAGCGTATGGCTGGCAGCGTAATAATATCCCAAGAAGAAACTTAATATCTTTGATCTTCCTGCTATCAACAGTTTCACCAGTGCCAAGTAGGTATTTTATTTTTTTTTACAAGTCGCTTTTAAAAATCATTACAAAATGAAGAGCAATTCAAATCTTTTAATCGAATCAAGATATGCGTAATGATTAGAATTTATCGTAAAATATTTTTAGGGTGTAAATTTGCGAAATTGCGACAAAATTTGAAGTCTGTCAATCTTTTTGTTAATAATAGAGTTTTAAAAATAAAACTGTGCGTGTGTAGCTTTAGCTACAAGTGTAAATAGTCGTAATGATGACACGTAAAGCTAGAAGAGAAACAATGGGACGAAAAAAATAAATGTTTATTGTCAAGATAAAGGTACGTACATTAAAAGGAACAATTCCTATTGTCGACTTATAAAACGGGCCATGCGAATCGCTTTCGCGATATCCGCGATTGAATGCAATGTGAGATCGATCGCGATACAATGGCGACAGATCACTCCTTCGTGCGGGCTCACCTTTCGGATCTCGATCCTCTCGTCTCTCTCTCTCTCTTTCTCTCTCTCTCTCTCTCTCTCTCTCTCTCTCTCTCTCCCGCTCCACTTTTGGTTGCCATTTGTGTCGTGCAATGGAGTGCACTGGTCCTGACAGCACTTCAGTCCCCTGCTTTCGCTTTGTTCGCCGCTCCGCTCTGACAATGAGACTCGGCTTCGCGATATGAATGAATCCTTCCCAAGCCCCGGGTACATCCCCCTCGGGCTGGAAGTGCTGCAGGTCCCCTCCTCACGCACATCCGATTCTCGGCGTACCGGGAATACCGCCCAGGGCACTGCCACAGCCCGCTCATATTTCCTCCAATAAAGTCAAACGTTCTCAGGCATGACCCCTTCCGGCGGATCAACCGGCGATTCGTCCATATCGACACCTCAGGCGTCTCTCAAGCGTTTCCTAAAGCGATATTTCGAGACTGTGCGGCGTTCCTTCAAGATTATTCCCATTAAGTGATATCATTAAGCGATCTCATTGCGAGATTATTTTACGTTATGGAAATTACCTTACCTTTAAGCTTAAATTTAGTAGATTTTTTTTACTTTGGAATCACGACTTTTTTCTAAAATCTTCAAGGCTGGTTTCATTTCTTATATTTTTTTAATGTTAGACAGAAAATAATTTAATAACGCTCGAGTACTTTGAGAATCAAAAACGGAAACGGTTACAGAAACTGATCAAACGGCATAAATATGTGATCTCAATTTACGTATTGTGATAAATCGGCGCTCGTGTTTTCAAAGATAGAATAGATACGTATCTGAAACAAGCAGACATGTACAAAAACGACTTTTTTTCGAAAGAGCGCGCCTGCATAAAAATTGCGGGTTTATTTATACCTATCTAATGGATTCTATCGAGCTAATGGATTCACGGAGTTTTTTTTCAGATGCGCTTTAACGTTTACGTCAATTTTGTTATTCGTTCGATCCATTAGTGCTCACGCGCATGTGACGCTCAATTTTCGCCAATTGCGATATTTTCATCCAGCACTGCTCGCAGCTTTCAAAAACATACGCCCATACCGCTTTCACTTCTCCGAGGGACCTTAGACACGTGACATCGCGATACAAACTATGTAACACCACATAAAAACGAGGAATTGCGGCGAAATTTATGTGGTTGTTTGTCCCTAGGGTAACCGTTATGTGCGTCAAGTCGAATGGACTATACGATGGTCTATATATCTTCCCTTTTGAAAGCTGCTTTCTTTTCCTCCCTCCGTTTCTTCTCGTTCGGCCTCAAGCCCCAGCGAAGAAGGGGGTCCCTCGCAAAGGTCGCTAGATCACAGTCCAGCTAAAGTCTGAAAATGATATCAGATATTAAAGTTATTTTTTCTTATTTTCGGCAAAACACGCGCATACTGATTTATTTCGTGGCACGCGCAAAAGTCGCCGAAAGTATATTCCATTTCCTCGACGTCGCGGCCGTCGAGATACCAAGCAGATATGACGGGTAAAGGGGGGCATCTCGTCTCGCATCCATCTGACGTTGATGCTCATTTAACGATAATGTCGACTATCGCTTTTCTCCTCTTCCCCCGCGTCGAGAAATACTTTTCTCGATCGAGTTCTCGATACGCACCGTTTGCATCTGCGTCTTTCCTGTTTGTTCCATCTGCTACGTCTGACCATCGCCAATATTTTCAAATGCATGATGAACGAGCGTTCATTATCATTACGTCCGCGCGGATAACTTAATCTGTTCGATCGCCATATCTCATCCCGATCTCACGTCAATCCAACTGTTATTAACTGCTGACGCAACAAGAGCGCTAGGCGACTTTACGGCTGCTAAAAGTTGCGCGAAAGACTAATTAAGACGCGAGCAATCATTATGCGGTATAAAGAACGGTCGAGATTAATTGCTGAAGTTCCGCGCTTGCATGAGGCGAGGAGTCGGCGAGGAGAGCGCTCTCTCTTTCGTTGCCCGAGCACGGTGCAATAATAGCGTAAATTGCGACGTAATGAATGCAGTCTGACAGAAAGTAACGAAGCTCGTCGTCGGTCACTTCTCTATTCCGCCTGTGACATGATCTACGGCAAACGGAGACGGCAACGTACGGCGCATGCATGAATGCGTGAGAAATGCGTGCGAGCGTTAAAGCGGCGCACTTTATCTTCCTTGTCCTCATTCTCGCAAATTAATGAAATAATCCTATTCTGTTCCAGCACTTACACGTCGCAATTGCATCTTTCTAATTTTGATATTATTTTTTTTAGACTCACATTGTAATGAGAAATAAACTAAACTAAATTTTCTAAAATAACATAGCAGAACGAAAAGAACGATTTTGCTGAATTATCTAACAATTTAGTACAGATCTGGAAATAATTTTGTTGAATCATCAAAATAATTATGTATTATGTTGATGACAATGCTGCAAAAGTTTTTAATTTCATTCTAGCAATTTGAGCATCTTATATAATTATTTTGATGATCTAAACCAATTTTTAGATCTGTACACAGCTATAATTTTATTAATAATTTTTTTAGATAGATTTTTAGCAAAACTGTTCTCTCCGTATAGTTATTATAGAAAAACAAATGTTGTAATTTTCGTAAATAACATGTTTTTTCCACAATAAAAGTGAACTGTTTTTTAGTAATTTCAATCCGAGGATCGCAATCAAATATCGTGTAACTTGGCCAGTTCCATGAAAACTAAATTTACTTTACGACGACGTAAAATCCCCGCAGATAATTTGTATCGGGAACGAGCATTAGAACTCGGATCTTCGTAAATCGCAAATAATTATTTACGACAATCACTGAACGCAAACTCACGCTTCATCGGTAGGGAACGAAAAGGTATTGAATTATTTAGCAGCATTAATGTACTCGTCGTTACTCCGTTCGAGTTACCGTGACGTAGATACTACGTAGGCGCGAGGCACAGGAGATAGGTTTTCAGCTAAATCCGCGAGCCCCGGATCCAAGATGGTACACGTTCAATACTGCTGAGCGGTCCGCACGCAGCGTACGTTCCGCAGCGCATCTTCTGCAATCTGCTTAGACGTGTGCGCCGCATAATGTAAAAGCCGGCTGCGCGGCTTAACGTAAGTAAAGCGATTGAAGCGAAAGAAAATAATGAGAATAATTGTTCCCTCGTCAAGAACGATATTCTTGAACAACGTGCACGGACTGTACGCCGAGTGTCGCGATTGAATATATAAATTTTAAGTATGCGCGCAATGTAAGATTAAGCCTTTCGAATGAAAAGAAAGAGATAATTGTGGAAAACACTGTTAATAAACACGATAAAGCGATAAAGCCTCCCTGAAGGATTTGTCGAGAGTATTTGAATTTCTCATTTTCCCTTTTCTATTTTTCTTCTTCATCTTGCATATGCGCGCAACACGTAACGCGCGTGTGTTTCGCAGTTTCAAGGCGTGAGGAATGTCGAAAATTGAGCTCGTCGACTCTACTCTCAGTAATTGTTGCGCTCGCAATTGTAGCTGTGCGAGTTGCCAGCAGTTGCCAGCCGACAACAGCCACATAAAAGCAAGCAACAGCGCCGCGTGCAAAAGAAAAGAAAGCACGAAAGGAAGGCAGGCGTGGCGCGGCACCTTTCTTGAAGAGCGAGAGAATGCTAAGGAGCGCACGCCGGGCTCGGAGAACCGAAAGTTTGTCACTTTGTGTGCTAGGGAAGAAAAATACTTCCATCAACACTCGAGTATCGCTTAGTTTCCTCACTACATTCTCTATTAACATCGTTCCTACGAGTATAATTCGCTGTGCAACTCGATCCTTTATAGCGTTCTTAAGATGCCTTGTAATTCTTTACTTTGATATTATGTTTTAAGATGTCAAAACAGATTTTACTTTACAAATTATTTTTGCAAAACAGAATAATTTATAGCGTGTTTCCTTAATTTAAGTTTGATTTATATTTTGTTTATATTTTTTTTTCGAGCGTAATTGAAATAATTGACATATGGAATGAATATTGATTTATATATATTACACAATCATCTCTTTTTTATGTGTGTGTGTTTTAAAGAGTGAATTAATTTGATTAATTATTAAATTAATTATTAAAATTAATTTAGATTTAGATTTACAATTCAGGTTACATTTACTTTTGGTATACTTTAAATTACATTTTTTTTATTTACAATATCTGTGATAGCTCGCGGCATTTCAATCACAACTATCCTTGTCTTTTTAGAACATGATCGGAACATGAAATACAAATTGGATCACAATTTACATGATTTTCTCGATTCGATTCGAGTTAGCTCTTTCAGTTCGGTTCAAGCATTCGTAACGTTGATATATCATTGTGCGAGACAATCGTTAAGGTACAAAGACAAGCTCATCAAATTACATTTTATTTCGCAATATGTGAGGTCGTTATCAATAGCGGCCAGTTAAAAAGTTACAATTGAATCACAGTTTAAATTGCAGCAAAGCTGGCACACGCGAAAGCGACGTGCGCCGTTTAACAATTTCCTGACATTCGATGGCTATTGTTAACTTTTTACACGCGGTATTGCGCTATTATTTAGCAAGTTTGAAATAGCCGCAAGTCATAAAATGGAACACTTCGCTATAGCTTCGTGAAACATTTGCTTGATAACTATTTTGCTTAAAACGCAGATGAGCAAACTATTTTTTTTGCGGCTTATATAAATTCCGACTACGTAATTCAAAATTATTGCGTTAAATAATTTTATTGTCGGATTGTCTATACTTTGTAAGAAATGTGATGCACATTTTTTAAAATAATTTTCTTATTCTTCATTGAACGGATAAATATTGGAAGAAACCTATTTGTCACAAGATGTCCGGATGATCCTGGTATCGCGGTCACAAAAATTTCATTTATTTTGACAGAGAAGTTCTTTTTTCAACGCGCATTTTCGCGAATTTTTGTCAACATCGTTCCTCGTCCGCGGCGTCTATCACAATGTTATCTCCGGGAACGCCGTGATTTTGCGGAACGACGGTACACTAAGTACCAACCATAAGTATCCATGATAAGTAACTGCTGGAGCATTTTAGACGGCGACGGCATGGAAGTACCGAAAGTACATCGCCTTTGGCGGAAGAAGAATGCATACTGTGAATTGCCAAGTTGGAACTGTTGCGTTCTCGTATTAGCTCCACTGCAGCCGTCGAACTGCCTTTTCGCGTACGGAGAGAATAGGTAGGAGAGGACAGATTCAAGCCGTTCCTCTCTCTCGTCGCAATTCTGTATTATCTTTAATATTTTCTACGCGGCACCACATAATGTTAGACGGCTCTTTGTGCGCCGCTCGTCGGATCTGAGAAAATCTCTCCTCAGCGACGACGTATGTCGTCAAAGCGTGCTCCATCGGACTTATTACTAGAATCTTTTGTGCAATATCCGGCGTTAAATATTATTTATACGCTTTCTATTCCCCTCGAGAGTAACGCCAAAAGTATATTCCATTAGATCCATCAGATTATGCAATTTAAGATAATGTACAAATTAGTGCGATATAAGACGTGCCGAATCATCTATGAAATTAATAAACATGTTTTGTGTACTGCCGTTATATAACATCAACATGTGTTATCGAATTGCTATCTCAGACTGTCAAACATATTATACAGAGCAGCTCTTCGATTTGTCACGTGTATACCACGATTCGACGCAACCACAATTTCCTATCTACGTGTGCATGTTGATACATCCGCAACGATGATCGACCAAACGTGCCATTATTTGATACTGAGGTTGGTCAGTTCGTCAGTACGAGGGGGAAGGCAAGTATTCTCTCTATATCAAAGTATCGCTGTTACACAGCTCTGTTAGCTCTTTGCTTCGCGTACAAATCGATCGTTGCATACTTTCCCGTCTATCGTTACGAATAGCAATCTTGCCTTATCTTCAATGTTGGATCCGCCGGAACACATCGCGCACTTCGAAAACTCCCGTCGTCAATATCTCCGTGGAATTCCGCGAATCAGCGGTCCGCGTAATGGAATACTATCGACGATACACTTGACGATTATATAATCGTCTCTTGGACAATACGTGCACAGTCAATGGTACGCAGAACGGCTTCGATACGATCGTTAATTGCTTCGCTCAGAGTATCGGTGGGTTTTCTGTACGGTGAGATGTTTGACAATAGCGTACCGTGACGAAATATGGCAATATACGGAGATATTTGTTCGTTGAAAAATTATGGAGCATAATATTTCGATGTTTATGTTGTAAATATACGCTTTATTGTAAAGCTACGCAAACTTTTACAACAGTGTCATTTTTTTGCAATATCAAAATCGCGCACGAGCGTTATAATATATGTATAATAGAATCAATTTATTTTAAATAGATGGCATAACATAATATATACTAATGCTAGTATATAATTGTAATATAATATGATATATAAGAATTCCCTCCTTTCTAAATTTTATAAACGTACGAAGACAAACAATATAATTTGATTCCTAGACATTTGCATATATTTTTCAAGCGAAAGCTTCTCAAGATTACGTAGTTCTTCCTACAGAAATGCGCTACAGCCACTTTGCTTTATTTTTTGACCCAGTTTACTTTAGTAGTCTTCACAATAAGAAAAGCTTCTGCATGAGGAAGTACGAGATCTCTGAAATCTGTTCCGGCACTCGAGAAGAGACTTTCTTTCTCCCTTTTTTCCCCATACATTCTTAATAAAAGGTATAAGCAGTGCTCCACGCTGGTTGTATGATTGATTAAGCAGCCAATGTGTATTCATATTTATGATGTGATATTACCCGAATTTTAAAGAGAAGTAACCGCGATCTTTACACGACTCATTCACACAATTTTATATCTCTCTTTATCGAAATGTTTTAATTGATTTTGGATAATCCCTTTTCGAATCATCAATTTTCAATTTGGCACAGCATCTTGATTCCCTATGTACACATGATCCTGGGAATCGTGATAGCATATATTATTCAAATATCTGTTTTACATACGATAACGGAATCAGGAAAATTCTTATGAAGGACTTCTGGATCTTTTCGTGATAATTTTGCTTACGATTTCATTATTATGGAAACACTGCTGCGTAAAAATGTTGAAAGTATATAAAAAGCCGATATGATCTTATTTTTTACGAAGGGTCTTGTTATCATTGAGCTACATCTGACTGAATCTCTATATGTACAGAAACTTTTTCGTTATATAAATACATTTGAACGATCCTTTTTTGAATAACACAGTGAGCATATAATAAAGCGAACGGCTCGGCGACTTTGTGGCGATGGTCAAATTCTTTCGCGTGATTCACGGAGGGAAGATATCCTTAGTATGCTCCATTTAATGCAAGAACCACAAACGCTACGGAATAAAATATGTGATATCCGTAAAAGTATGCGCAAGATTGAAGAGCGCGAGACCGGAATATCAAAATTTTGCCGGTTCGTCGAGGAAGAAAAATGCCTGGTATCGCCGCGACCGTGCATGACTCTTATATACAATTGTATATCAGTTTCAAAGTATACAGCTCTCTCTTTCCCGTATGTCGCAGTCGAGTTATCGCGTTTCTGACTATCTCGTACGGGACAACGAGGACATTCTTGCGGCAGTTTATAGCATCTTTAGTTTGATTTGCTGGAATCGTTATAGGCAGCTTTGAGCTATTATTTTTTGAAAAGAGCTTTGATACCATAGATCGATTTATCATTTCTTGAACAGTCTTTTTACATTTATACTCGTTGTATTTAATCTTTTCGAATAAGACAGTGAGTGTATAATATTAGCGAATGTGTATTTTTTATTAAGTGAGTCATGTGTGACTCATTAAAGAGACAGTTGTTACATTTTTCATATATTTCGATATTGATGGGTTAACTACCAATGATTATCAGTAATGACATACTTAACACCTATGAGTTCTTGTCATTTATATGATTGAACAAATGGTGAAGTTTTGAAGAATGGAAAATTAAAATAAAAAAATTTTGTCAAACTCTTTAAATTTAAGTGAGGCTTAGTTCAGAATTTTAATTCAAGATGTAATGGCCAAAGTATTCAAATAGTTGCAACATATATTAGCCTTTCTCTCTCTCTCTCTCTCTCTTCCTTTTTCTCTCTCTCTCTCTCTCTCTTTCTAAATTTTCCTTAAAAAAAAATTTACTCCGTATTTGTCAGTCAAAAAATTTGTTTGCAACGCTTCGTATTCCCGAGTTTGAAATATTCATGTTTCATCTACAAAATGTCGACCTCCTGCGTCTTATGTATTCACGAAGAACAAGGTACCGGCGAATGTACACCGAGGGAAGGAAGAATAATACGAATGCCAAATGTTCGTCAGTAGACCGTGGATGGAATATACCTGATATACTATCGTGGTAACGTTGCTCTCACGACGTCCTGTAGCGTAGTCTTTAAAGCTGCCGGCTGCAGTCGCTGCTCCGCTCTACATAAGGCATTTGAATTGTTATGTGCATATTCTACGTATATCTCCGTAACGCTCAAGACGTTTCAAAGCAATGCAACGCTATCAGTGATGTTTGCCTCACGGATGTGTTACGCGCATCATGAGAACATCTCGAGGGCGTTTCGAGAATCGACAAGAGTTTATCTGCATACCGTTATTAGCGCATTAAGCTTCGGCAGCATTTTCTAATTTTTAAATTTCTATTATTCTTCCGCATAATAGTCACGGCTCAAATCCGTAATTTTCGTTCGTTCATCAAGCAAGTAGGTCGAACGTTAAATAAACAGAACGAGTCGATCTTAATTAACAGGTTGACCTTTTCTTCCTATTCTTCTCGAAGAACGTTTCCTTTGTTACAGCTTTCAAATATTTAATATTAAATATTCTGGTAATTACGCTAATTAAAGTACGGAGAGGAGATACTTCCGAGATTTGTTCTTGAATAACGACGTGAAAAATTAACTCGGATGGTAATTGCTTCTTGGTACATACCGCGATGTATGTGCGTTGACCGTATCTCTTGATAGCGGTAAAGCTTGTTACTCGTTATGAACCCCCATGCATGCTCCCCCGATACCCTTTATCCTCTAAACGAGGTTCCTGTCGCCAAAGGTACATGCATTCCGGGTCAGGTCTTGTTGCTTTCGTGCTTTCCAGTAACTTTGCAACAATGCCCGCGGCCGAAATAGATGATGCAAAAATACGACGGGGACGAATTAGAATTGTGTTCCAGTTACATATATTTGTTCCGCGATGTTTTTCTTTTCGTAAAACATTCTTTCGCCAGTTTATCCTTTTCGAGAATCGCATTCGCGGAAAACGGAAGAGTATTATCTAAACCGTAGTTCTTAATATAAATGCAAATTAAAACTGCATTAATACGAAAACAAACGTTCGAGATTAGTTGCGCATAAAAGATTCGCAGATTATGGCAGAGACGTTTTAAGTACATTACGAATTTCAAAACGTTTAATTGTCCATGACAATTGAAATTATTATTATTCGATATCGGCGTAACCTGAACTTATCGAAATTTAGAAATCGGACGTTATGAGCAATGATAGCGTACATGATTGCGATACATTAGCATCCAAATCACCTTGATATCCAATATTTCCAGCATCTGCACAAGTGTTACCATAAATCCGCGCCTCGGAAGCTCACACTTGGGCACGTTAAATTACACAAAGTGTAATTAAATTTTATCGCCGCCGCCGTGAATTATGTTGTAATCGTTTTCCGATACTCCGCGCGCAACCGTGTAACGATACACTGAAAATATTCACAAATATTATTCTAATATCGAAACAGACCGGTCCGGTAAACCGACATTGCAACGAAACTGTAGCTTGCAGCCGCGAATCCAGCAGCTTGCGAATTTATGTCAAGTGCACACATTATTATTGCCGCGCGCGTATTGCTTCGCAAAATATGTAAATATATAACAAAATATATCAATTGATCAGTATAATTATCTACGAAAAAATATATTGTATAAATATGCATATAACTTTCTTCTATATTTATGATTGCAAGAGAAATTTTATTTTGATATTATGACACAAAGAGAGATTCATAATTCCAAAAAAGAATAGCGACATAACCACTATACTAATTCCGCAAGCTTCTACTGTGCCGCACTCTTTCCTTCACGTGCAACTGCGGTCCAACGTGCACGGTCCTTCGATCATTACATAGGAATATCGCTCGGCCGAATAGCCCCAATCAGGAGGCTAATCGCAAAACCAGTTCAGCAAGTCTGGCGAATGCAACCTTTGTGCGTCCACAACCGAACCGCGCCTAAACTTCACCGCACTTTCACTTCCTTCCAGGTATATAGTGCACGAACGTGTCATCATTTTAACAATTAACAATAAATTTCGACAATAAGCTTACACGAAAAGAACGATTTTGCTGAGGGATTAAAAATTTTTCTGGATATAGATTAGAAAACAATTTTGTTGGACCATCAAAATGATTTTAAATTTTAAAAATAACGAGCAATGCTACCAAAAAATTTTAATTTTCCTGCAACTAGTTTCAGCGTTCTACATAATTATTTTGATAATTCAACAAAATTATTTTTCCGATCTGTAACCAGCTAAAATTTTAAATCTTCCAGCAAAACCGTTCTTTCCATGTACTGTCTAGTATGTAATTTTAACATGCACCGTAAAATATTTAAATAGTTTATTTGCGAAATAATATGTATAAATGTATTTTTCAAAGCTCGTAAGCATATTTCAAGTACTATAATAAAATGTTATATATAAATATGAAAAAATTTTTTAAAGTAATAAACGCAACTTATTTAAAAAAAAATGCATACCGTTCTAAAAGAAAGAGATCTATTTAAAATGTCATTATTATGATAAGGATATAAAGACGATAAGAATATTCGATATTCATTAGATATCTTAATTGCAGATTATACCTTTCCATCCGGTGCTGTCGGATTCGAACGTTTTGCACGGTTAAAGCGAATTAAAAAATAATAACCGTGCGGACGTGCGAAATTAGTGGACATCCGAGAAGTAAGCTCGATTCGCAGTTGTTTCCACCCCCATATTTTTTATCATTACGTCACGCCGGCGCCCGCGGGATTAATTAAATGAATAAAAGGCGCGTATTTACATGACGCGCGGCACCGACCGGGCCAGAGTTCGCGCGCGGACAGAGCGCGATATTGTAGCCGAGCGGAACTATTTCTACGACTGTCAGGCTGTCAGGACCGCCGCAGAAGTTCTCCCAGAATTTAATGTCCCACGTGTTCGTAACGATCCGAATGCCTGCCTGCCTGCCTGCCTGCCCGCCCGTCTGCCTCGTACGTTCTGTCGCGGAATTTAATACAGTAACGTGCGTGTAATTTAGACCAACGGCGTCCGGTATACGGCTAATACATTGCAACGCGGCGCAACGCCAACATGCATCCGCCCGTCTGGAATTTGGCGGGCAAATTATATCGGTAGAACGTAATGCTAGCCCATCAGCATTCGTTCTGCCCCGAACACGGCCTCAGACGATCATTTCCCATTCGCCTCTCGCCATTCGGCTCCCGGACCGATCGAGAAACGCTGCGACGTGGCGGGGAAAGGCGGGGAAATAAATAGGCACGTAGGCGGGATCCGATCACATCGCGGAAACTCTCGCATCAGCAGGTGGCATTCTCGCACGACATTATACCAAGCGGGGACGGAGGAGAAAAAAAATCGGACGGTGTGCTTTTTACCGAGGGGAAGAGAGAGCGTAGCGCGATGGGGAAATACTTCCGTGCGCAAATACCGGCAGTTAATGCGCCGAAGAGAAAATACGGGCGGGATATACGCACCGATCATGCGTGCACCGCATCCGCAGGGATTAATTCGATTTCCCCGTCGCGTTTAATAAATTCACCTCCACAGGAAATATATATCATTGTTTCTAGCGCGATTGCGGTTAACTATCGATAATTATCGCGTGTATCCGAACGCGGAAGTGCGCGGCCGCGATTGATCGTATTCGCCTTTTTCTCCGCGCCGCGTTTTCCGGATTCTTTTGAGCTCGCGAAATTATTGCGAGAATACGGCTATCCGGTACGGCACCGGTGTTTAATTACACGCGCAAAAGGAGAGCGATTCAATCTTCCGTAACAATAGGATAATTACGGCGTAACGCAAAGGGTCTGCTGAAAGCAAACCGTGGAATTATCGCTATGTCGCTAACGATGTGGGCGAATCATAAAATATTATTTCGACGTCTCGCCAGACCCTACCGCGCTTCCGGATGTGGATAGATGAACGCATGGGAGTCGCGGCTAGAACAATAACCCCGAGAAAGTAGTCTGGTTTAATGAGACAATATACGATAGGATAGTCTCGCGACAGCTGGTAATATTTTTTATGGCGGCCTACGATACGTTTTGCTACGCATACTCGAGACACGAGTCATACATTGAGGATGATTCAGTAACATCTGCATATACAGGGTGTCTTGAAATTTATAGTTTGTTATGTATTTTCGAATTTATTTCTTTGTTTTTAAGTTGTTGGGTTACGTATTGAGTTAAGTATTTTTATATTTCGTATACTAATAAATATGATTTTAAAATATTAAAATAAAATAGTTAATTTTTGCATTGTACTAGGAGGTTGTGCTTGAATTTTGTCAATTCATGTACACGCATACACACGCACACACAATTTTTCACATTTAAATACACTTATATTTATAACTCATTGTATAAATATTAAACTCTTTTAGCGAACAATTATGTTAATTATGTTAATTAATTTTTCTATTCTTTGTTCAACCAAGGAGAATTAATTTTCCTAATACACGACTAAGTCAGAGTACGGAGAATATCTTATACATACGACATCACTTGTCCTCGAAACAATAATGATTATTTACGAAGGCAACCGTTGTAGTAGGCGAGAGTAATTACAAGGGCGGAGTTGGCGCCGAAACTACTTCGGCTTCAGCGAGATAAGCGTACCGTTAACATCTAGAACGATACACCGGGCCGAACAGGAAGGAGGATCGTGCGATCGAAGCTCGAAGGTGGCTGCATGGATTTCTGCAAAACGGAGAATCTTAGATTGGAAGGGGGGGGGGGGGGTAAGCGAGATGGAAACGTGGAAGAGAAATAATAATATCTTCTCAAGTTGTCGGATCGCACGCACCGAGTTGAACGGGACGAATGCTGAAGGAGGAAAATAATAGTCTTACTTCGGGGCGTGAGTTGGCGTATCGCTGGGGCGGATATTCTCCGAGTCGCTTGAGGATAACGCCGTTGATGTATGCCCGGATTACTGTTATTTTTCTCGCTCGTTGGAAGCGACGAGCGAGAGTTGAAATGGAAGTCGAGATGATTTGAGATTTAGGCACGTTCGCAAATTTCACTAGTTTTTCCTCATTTATATAATGGCTGCGGTATTCAGAAGTTACAAGGCTTGCTGGGAAAATGGGTATCGTTGACTATAAGAATAAGATTAGAGAGAAGAGAAATTATATAATAAAAAGATATTTTTGCAGACAACAAAGTCTCTTTGTTCAAGTTCTTGTAGACAACGACAAAGAAAAAAAAGAATATATATTCTGAGAAATGGAAAAAGAAATGGAAATATATGTTCTCAAAATGGAAAAAATGCCAAGTAATATTAAGCAAATCTCTTTGTAGGCTTCCGGACGTTGGACTGCGTAAACTTTTCAATTATTCGAACAAACAAATGGATAACTCGTTCTGGATACATATGGAGTGTATATCCTATTATTTTCGAGTGTTCGGCGCTGGTATTTATCGCGAGATTTTTGCAATCAATTGGGGGACGCAAAAGTCTGTTTTTCACAATTTGCGCGAATATCTCTTTAAAAAAATATCACGTGCCGACCAAGCGTCAACGGCGTCGCCGGTCCGTTTGCGAAATGTCAGCCGTCAACTTATATGCTTGCGCAAATCCGTGGCGTCAGGATTGGTTTTAAAAATCAGTGATTCGGAGATTGGTTCCTATCGCGAACAACAAAATTACTCTTGCGCCACGAATGATTTAGTTTATCCGCGCGACGGTATCCCCGTTGTTTTTCGGTTGTATGACAAAGGAGCCGGAGAAGTCGGAGGGGACGGGGGCGCGTACGCATTTGCCGCGTCTCCCGCAATAATTAACGGAGATCATTGTGCAGGACCTACGAACAGTGAACCGATTGTACATTGCGATGACGGTGATGGGTGCGGGGGGAAGGAACGCGGGTTAGGCAGGCTTCAACATTCGCGTTTGCCAAGCATATACGGGACACTGATTCGTGAAACTCGGCAGATGTGAAGGGGGCGATGACCAGGGGATTGACCAGGGGCATAATTGACATGTTCAGATAGTGTGTTCTCCCCGGACGCGTATCGGACGTAATAGAAGCTCTGTCTGTAAACTGAATGTGCGAATTTCGCTCTGACGAGAGCTACTTATCGGTGATGCATCAGTATTTTTCAGTAATGAATATATTCGCGTCTTTGCGCGCCTCTCAATGAACGTACATCTCCAACTCTTTTTACCTACAACGTCCATTCAATATATATAAAATATAAATGCTGGCAAAGCCATAAAAATTAAATCATCGCAAAGTACTTATTGAAATTAATATTCTTGTCAATATATATATATATACACGTTATTTATAAATTGATTTAAATATCGGTTTTTTTCACTTTTTATTTCGTTTATTTTGTTTTTTATTCTATTTTAACGTTTTGTTATCTTTTACCTTTTGACATAATTTGTGTAATACCGCCATTAAATGGCAGAGGTGTAATCCACAGTAACGTAGTACATTAAAAATGTGAGACATCTGTCCGGCTGCAATGAGGTACTTTGACATTAATTTGCTTAAAAAATTTCTCCGAAAAGGCTAACGAGCATAAGCAATTTCATGTATACTTAGATTTTATAATGCATTCCGAGAACTCATAGTTTTTAATTTTACGAAACAAAATGCAAGTGGGGTATACATCTGTCGACTACCAGCACGATTAATTTATCGCTGAGTGGTCAAATTTGTTCCGGAGCGTCACCTTCGAAGGGATGTTTTCCAAATATTGTTGAAAATGTATTTTTGTATGCGTTCTGTTTGCGCGTCACGTAATAGTTTACACATTCCATATTACGTAATAGCAAAATTTTGTAAAGAGATTCTGCGGTCGGATAGCAAAAACCATCTGTGTTAATATTTGCCATCAGTATAATATCATATATCAATACTTTGCAATTTAAATATTCATTTCTGCAACGTATGCTAACTCGTATGCTAATTTTAACGTGTATGCTCTATAAGATATAAAATTTCCTGCTTCTACCCTTTGCGCTCTGATTTATATTAAAAAATGGATAATTCAAATTATTCCATTATAATTTTGTACTAAAAAGACACAGCTACATGTTTGTGAATATCTGTTTGTAAAAGGATAATATAACGTGAGATAATTGAGAAATTCATGGAAGTGGGATCGCTATGACCAAACGACTTTCTAAAACAATAAAATTAATTAAAGTTATCACTTTTAATAAAATTTATTAAATACTCATCTCATATTTCAACAATTTTTTAATCATTAATTTATTATTGGAAAATTTTACGGGTGGAAAATTACACTGTTACAGGCGCAAGTAGAGATAAGTATAGATTTCTTCAATGATCTCATAATCTGTATGAAATAATCATGTACACAATATGACTAGCATAAGGAGATTAACAAATTAAATTTGAGATTCTCTCGGCGATATATAGTTTTTCACTATCTAGTCTGATGTTTGAAATCGGCATCGCCATCGCTGTAAGCGCAATTTAAGCTTAGCTCCGGAATCGCAAGCTGGCATCGCGCGATAGGCACAAAGTTTGATAAACCACAAACACTGCTAAATCGAATCTTACGCCGCACGACATAACCATAGGTCAGAGCTGTATCTATCCAATGCCGCCCTCGCACAGTGCACACTCAGATTGGGCACGTACGTATTTGCGCATGGCTCATGAAGGCAATATAACATGGGTCGGTACGAGTTGCGTGCGTTGAACCGGATGTTAAGTGTACTCGGTGGTTCGGACAATCTTGATGTTGCGCGAGCCAGGTGGTTTTGCCCGGTTTAATAATGGGATAGAATTGATCTACCGATATCTACCGCGAATGGCTATATAGAATCATATTGCATCGGCGTTTCTGTAGTTGCAGAACGCTTATGAGTTTATTACCTCATTGAGAAATTGTGCCGGATAATATTAGGAGAAATTTTCGATGATTCTAAAGTTTAGAAGTTTATACAAAAAAAATTTATTCATCGATTTTGAGATAAGTTAAATTGAGGTCACGGTCGGCAGAAACTTCTCCCGGTAATTTTCTCTTTCTTTATCGAGAAATCTATGGAGAGGCAATCTGGGAGATAGAAGCTTCCCTAAAATTTATTCGAGAATTTAAGTACTGATGAACCGCGTAGAATTCTCGTATTATCAACGATCGTTTAATGAAAATGGAAAAATAAGCTTTGAAAGATAACGATATATCTCACATTTCAGATACGCACAGACATTCTCCTCCGCTACCGAAAGGGACGCCAGCCTCATATCTCCCTCGCGCGCAACAGACCCTTTAATTTGCGAACGCGTTATTAATCGCCGCGTTCCGAGCGAACATAAAATTTGCTGACTATCGTAAAGCCATTTTTGAGAATGGCTCCCATCCGAGCTGTAGACGGTAACGGCCGTGCCAGTCGCGAAAGTAAAAACTTTATCTTCATTATTATTAAAGTCGCCTATGTAGATGAAAATGAGCCACGAAATTAGTCCCCCAACGGCAGTAGTCAGGGGGTGGTCAATAACTGCGCAGGGGCCAATAACTATATAACTTCCCCGACTCCTCGCGCGTTCCTTGGTACCGACACCTAGATCGATATGGAACTGTCGCGGACACTCCGCCGTGACATTTTCCACGCGAGCCTGCGAAGCGCGCCGATTCCCGTTTCTTCGCGAAACGTTTAGTAAGCTAACGATCTCGAACGAGCGAATTACGCCGTCACGAGGAGCAAGCGCTACCCTTCAGCGCCGAGAAATGAAGTTTGATGTTAACTTTCAAAGACGAAACAATGGCCTTTGAGATTGCACGGTGCCGTGGAACGGTTACGAGATCCTTTCGGCATGTAACTTATAAAAATACGATGTCGTTACCTCGCAAAACTCACTTAGCGCTCCCACCAAGCAAACCGAGCGCACACTACAGGGCAATATTACATCACCGTATGTACATGTCCTCCGCAAACGGTTCTGATTATTTTTATTCTTCTTTTTCGACATCGTGTTTCAGGTCATCTAAAATCTCATTCTAAAATTCTAACTTTAATGTTCAATTCTCGTTTGTTCGATTGGTACAATAAAATTTATCTCTTTTCGATTATATAATTTGTTCTAGTTTTTAGATTATTTTTCGCATACAATGGCTCACGGGAATATTCGAACGACGATGTACCTGTAAACGAAGCTGTTCGGATACTATTACGAACCACTGCATATGATCGTAGTTATTTGGAAATCTGGAAACCTATTTTTTGTGTGTTAATTTCGAAATATTAAAGTTTTAAGTGTTATCTGCTACAATTTTGTTGCGAGATAGCTTTTACACGAATATTCATGTATCTGATGAAGTTGTATCATTGCATGAGCGAGTTGGAAGTTCACAAAACGCGCCGAATATGATGAAATCCAAAAGGTCGCTATAGAAGTTGGTATATATTACAATCGCAGGAAATAATTCTCTCACGTAATATGCGCAAGCGGCAGAGATTATTGCATTTTCAATTACAGAAAAATATATTAGGAACACAAATTTGATAATATAAAACAAATACCGTTATCTCTAAACTTTATTTCTTTTTTAATAGAAATTGTATTCAAGAGGACATCGCTCATTTTTTTCGCGAATAAGCGAAAAACTTTATCGTCAATTTCAAACAAATGAGGGACTTTCCTTCGAAATTCAGAACTCTCTGAAATCCAGAGAAATCCAGAAAAACCGGAGATCCATCAATTGTATCAAAATTTCAAAAGCGTGACTATAACTTCGCAGAGCTGAAAGAGCGATGCGATGTAAAAGCGGGAAAAGCCAGAGTTCGTGTATAAAAATCTACGCATCCGGTTTGTCCGTTCGTCACTGTAACCCGTGCGATCGCCATCACCGCGAGCGCGATTTTGCGCCGCGTCCAGACCGATTGTTTTCTATCTCGCCACTTCAATAGCGACCCTCATCGGACCCGACGTAAGAAGATTCGGAAAACGACTGATGTGTTTTGCGCACTTCCGCGATATTTTATCAGTGACAGCCGAATTGCATTCCCCTCCCGCGCCGTTCGTCGCGTCGTTCGCCGCAGCACTTTTCAATAGTGGCGTCCGCCTTCCTCGCTCCTGCCGCCACCCCCGGTCGATCTCGCCGCTCTCCTTCGCGCCGCGACAACTTTTTCGGCCGTTCTTCTTCACGGAATTTCGCGACGCAGATATTCCGTCCCTTCTCGAGTTATATTCTCGCGCGCTGACGTTGTACGAACTTTCGAGCAATCCACTTATACCGCGCCATTCGTTCGCGACCGGGCCAAAGTTCAGCACCCCGCGTGCCGCGCCCGCCGATTGACCCGTTAACGTATCCATTTTAATTTTACTCGTTGTTACAGCGCGCGGGTAAACAATCCGCCCATCAAAAGCTTTCGTCGTTTGCTTCAAAGATAGTTACGATCTTTGACATTATTGGCTCTTGTGACATTAGCTTCGAAAAAACATCGAAAATATTTGTCTCTGTTATTGATAATTAACCGATGAAGCCTTTTGTTAACATTTGAGAAAGAATTATTATTAACTTTCAGGATTGATTCGAATATTTCATATGTCCCTCGAATATCGCTTGCTTTAGTTTAGTATTTCTATTTAATGTTTAAATATTGTGCGGATTGTTGCGTTTGCATATAAATTCTACATGAATCAATATATTAAAAATTATATATATTGAAAACGTAAAATGCGATTCTTAGGACTACGTGCTCGGTTTTGCATTCAATTTTAACAGACTAACATTAAATAATTGCTAATTTGCGTTATGGTTTCATTTGCAATAACGGGAGATTGTATGGCCGGTTTGCACAGAATCAATTAAAATACAACGCTGATTGCAATAAACTCTATTTATTGTAATTACGAACGTGTATCGATAGACGAAGAGAAAAGTAGCATACGTTTGGAACGATGCGTTTGATTATAGCGGATTGATACAGAATTATACATAAATAACAATTGCCATTGTAAATAATTAGATTAAGATGAATTCAAAATCATTTTTTTTTATATATCTTTTTTATACAAGTTACAAGAGTTTCCTGTTCTTCTTCCAGCTAAATATTTTCAACTCTTCTTTTTTCACTTTTTCATCTTCTTAGTTCGATAATGTTGAAATCATACAACAACCGATAAGCGATTTTGACTGCAAGGCGACGAAATGACTAATTATTCGTAGAAGTACGAAGTACTTAGGGCAACGAGTTACTACGAGGACACGACGGTGTCGGCGACAGATATAAATTTCTTGAGAAAACTAGCCGAGAATTCACGAGAACTTCGCGCAAAGTGCGATATTGTCGCGGCGCGCTAAATGTTTCGTTACCGTCGCCACATGCGCGCCCTAAGGGCGTCGTCGTCACGAGCGTGTATTGTCCTGCTCGGTAATAAGTTCCAGCTCCCAATAACACAACCCTGACGAAATTCAATTAAACTTGGCGAACTCCATAATTATGTTCCTTATATTTTTCGTTTCGCTCAAAACACGACGGCGACATCGCGCGAGAATCTCTGCCGTGACATCTGCGCGATTGTAACGATTTCTTTCTTCATTTTGCACGTCGTTTTCCAGCGAAAACATCCTTTCTTTCTTATTTTCGTCGAACGTAGCATAATAACGCCCTTTATAATTAAACGCTCTCAAACAATCGAATCTCGATTAATGCTTGAAAAATAACGGTTGAAGTGGAAAATGACATTTAAGCTCGGCGCAAAAATTCAATTATTAACCGATATCTTTCTTAATTAATCATTTATTTCTGCATACACACGTCGCGTATTCGCTGATGTGTCCCATTCGCGGTGTACATCCGCCGCGACGCTTTTTCGCAGCAACATGTCGTTCCGGGTGGCTCCAATTACGAGGACATCCCCGTCGGTTTTTGAAGGGGTCGACGACCCCGGTCGTCGCGCGGTAACGCCATAAATTCGGCAGATGGGAGTTGTCTCTTTGCCAGCGGCCAAGTCGAGTATCTACGACCGGTAGTCGGCGCGTATTATGCAAGATCAGAGTTTCGCAACATGGCTGTGTACACGCACGAGACAAGCACGCGTGCCCACGTGACTCGCGGCGAAAACGCGCTGAAAACGCAAACGCGGCGGCTACGCCGCGCCGAGCCGAAATATTTCGGTTCATCCGTCGAGAGACGGCGGGGATTAAACGAAGGAAACAAAAATATTTACAAGTGCGCTGCGCGCCGTCGAAAAAAAAATTTAAATTAAAACGAGTACGCGCCGGCCGTTTGATCCACGGGTCGCACACGCATCGGCGCACCCGACGGGATTTATATGTTAACGGCGCCCTTTTCCCTTTTTTTCCCCGGAGTGTTCAAAAGCGAATTAAAAGGAAGAGAGAAAAAGGTAAACGGCCGACCTTCGCTCTACAGCGGCCCGCGAAACGAACGCCTATATATGTTTCGCGATATTTAATTGGGCATGCGTCGATACATTTTCGTTCCGCTCGGTTAGAAACGCTGCGGTACGCGTCAACCGTTCCGATCGGGCCGCAATTTTACTGCCCGCCGCGAAATGTCGACCGTGCGCGAGCTGCGCACGGTAGCGCTCGAAAAAGAAAAAGGAAAAAAAAAAGGAGAACAGGTTTCCCGGTTCCAGGAGGAATCTCGTGTCTTACGGATCGCCGTGATTCGGAAACTAACGATGCTCGTCTTCTTCGCCATGATGAAAGTCACTTGGGCACTGGATGGCGAACTCTCGAAGTACTACAAAGTTCGTAACTCGACGAGGTAACTCTCCTTCTTCTTTAATTTATTGCGAATTAGATGATTAATGTAGACGTGAAAACTTGATGCACACGTGAGGAGAGGCACAATATGTATTGTAAAGGTTGTTACTTTGTTAAATCTCTTCTATTAAAATTTGCATTCGCGTAAAAGATTCACGTCACATGTAGCAGCAACAACTAATATATTATATCTGAGTTCTCTTCTCTTACGTTTCCTGAAGCTGAATGCGTCATGTGATAAGGAATTATATCTTGATATAATAATGACATTTTTATTACTTTTTTAAAGAAAAAAAGACATTGATCTTTTTTTTAAATTCATTTAAAATTAGTGAATTTATCTAGTGACAAGTATCATTACGTGTTAACGATCTGTGTGCCACAATTTAAAATAGCGTAATGTCGCCAACGTTAAATTTAATTCTTTTTTAATTTTTTGATGAAATCAATTAAAACGTCTGCATGAAATTTCGTTCGAAATATTTTGATGATATGTGAGGAAATATTGATTCGTGCGATATCTTTCTATCTTGCACATTTTTTTTCTTTAATATGTGTAATATTCAATTGGAATTCATATGTAAAATTGCATTAATCGTTTAAATATATTTAAGTCCTAAATATATTTAAATATTTTTCATTTAATTGTAATATTTGTTTAAAGAACAGGAAAGAGCATATATAAACTTAAATCTTCAATAAAGTATTAAGTCTTTTGTCCTTAGTTTCGAGAGTTACATAGAAAGAACGATTTTGCTCGAAATGTCTAAAAATTTAACTTGATACAGATCTGAAAATAATTTTGTTGGACTATCAAAATAATTGTGTAGAACACTCAAACGATTGCAAAAAATTATGATATTCTAGCAACCAATTTGAACGTCCTACATAATTATTTTAATGATCTAAAATTATTTTCAGATCTAGCTAAATTTTTAGATACTTTAACAAAACTTCTTTCCGTGTATTTGCTCGTTAGAATAGCTAATGAATTCAGAAACAAAATTTTCTATTTCACCAACTCTCAATCTCTGGTACTCAATATCTGGTACTTAAAGAGGAATACATCAAACACGCGTGTACATCAAAGGGCATCATCACATTTTGCGCGATTACCAAGTTCAAAGAGTCATTTTGTCATATCCGCGTAAATTTAACGTGCCATTCAACGAGCGGCATTCTCGAGCGTAATGATACGCCGGTAATAAGATCATTGCGAACGCCGGACATAATTGTCGAATTTATGTTTCCGGAGGGCATGTAATCCTAATAAGCCATAAACGTGAAACAAAATGATACAAAGTGGATCAGGAATGAAGCCGGTATGGTATCGCCATATTCCTGACTCGCGCGATTTAATTATAATTATTTTGCAGTCCACGCAAACGCTCGCGCAGCAAAGCGAGCCGTTGCGCAGTACATACGTGCACTCTTGGCATGTTATAAAAATCGGAATGGAAAATTCGATGAAACATGCTAGAGATTTCATACGAGAGTGATGCGCGTGGTTTGCGCACTTTTCGGTATCTCGCAGGGATGACTGATCCGCACAGTCATTTGGGCTTAGCCTGAATTCGCAGATCCGATCTTAACACACTGCGAACATACATACATCATGTACACATGTTGGCGAGTGATAGCGCAATAAACATTTGAGAAAACGTGGATGCAAGGTACAATTTTTAAAATCAATAAGAAGCATGAGAACAAGAAATGGACTCGTGTTTGATATAGATGGAGCGAAAGCTAAAGCTCATTTTTATATCTCTTAATTAAAAAAAATTCTTCGGTATTTCGTTACATCGTCGGCAGACGAGCCATTGGATGGAGAAAATAATACGCGATGGGAGAGGGGACGAACTTGATACTTATTCGCATAAAGTAACGATCCAGCAATTGGGTCAGTTATACGTTGGGATTTATTAAAGGAAAGTGTGGAAGAATTGCAACTCTGGATGGGAACTCAATTTGTATCTGCTATTTCCACTCGCGTTGGGCGACTACGAGATATTTTCAGGCTTATTTTGCATCACAAATAAGAGGTAGAAAGCCTGAACTTTTTATTTTAGGCTTCACCCTATTAACTTCTGTAACTTTCCCGATTTTCCGCCTTAAATCTCTCCCACAATTTAAAAAATATAACTATCTCACTCTGTGCATTTAGATCTTTGAAAATCTTTTCATTTAAACAATTAATAGATGTTTGTCTGAAACATTTCATACACGACTATTCTATGTTACACATATTAATTAATTTATTAATATATTTAAAAGAGAGAGGAGAGGACATTAATAAATAATTTATTACACATAGTTATTACGCATAGTTTGCTATTACATTATAATATCCTATTGTAAGATAGGCGTGCAATAATATCGCTTGCGGTGCGATAATCGATTTATTAGATATATAATTAATGCAATCTGTGTGCACATTATAGATTTAAATTTTACTTTTTTTTAGAATGAGATATGAATTATATTATCGATCGTGCTACTCGATATCATATGTAAATATTAATTTATTGGAGTACTGCGCACGCTTTTTATATTCGCTTTCAATTGTGCAACCGATTCGCATATTTAACTAACTCAATCGATTTATAAAATCGGTTTATAAAATATTAAAGCTTATATAACTTACAAAACTGAGGAAGCGTAATAATGTTTTACATACAAATCTGCTACTTAGAGCTTATGAAAAGCAGATAGAAATATTACTACAATATCTGCAAAAGCTTTTGCCCGACGAACAGACGAAACCAATGATTTTAACGTTAATATAGAATTTGTCGAGGTTTACTTGGCATTTTAAAAATCGAGAAATCTTCTGTACAAACGTAATACAATATTACATTTTTTACTTCATTCTTCTCTTTCGATCTGATGTACGTACTTATAAAATCGTCAGGCACACTTTTCTTCATTTTATTGTATTTCAGTCGACCCGTACGGTCCAATCAATAAATGTGTGTTTCTCGTGTGGTTATTGGATTAATTGAAACACGCGCCCTTTATATTCTCTACATTGAATTATCGTGAGGAAAAAAAAAAGTAATTGCCTTAAATTCGTTTCGGACGGACATTGGATACATCCGGTCTTCGTGAATAGAACGTTTGCTCTCTGAACAAATTTTCTTCAAAATAATTACTGATGTTTTTACTGGCATACACAAGCTACTGCGTTCGCGATGTGTGTGTGTATGTGTGCGTGCGTGCGTGTGCGCGCGCACGCGCACATACATATACCTCAATTCCGCTATTATCATATACTATAAAATCTATGGTAACACGTTATCCATGCGTGTTCTTCATCATCGTTTCTCTTCATATGCGACATGGTAGTCGTGGCAGTCCGTCGTTTTCGCAGCTTATTCGATACACTCGAGTGTTGGCTTATCATTATAATATGGTTTACGGTCTTCTGCGCGGACGGAGCTGGCATAACATTCAAAACGCGTGTCTCTCCTTTGAGAATGTCTAAAACAACATTGTCGAGATACGGTTGAGCGGATTTTGGGTCGATCTCTCTCTCTCTTTCTTTCTCTCTTTCTCTTTCCATTAGAGGCCGCCTGCCTCTTCTTTCACGTCTCATTTCTCTCAACGCTCCACCAGTAACATGCTTACACGACACACGCAGGGGGGAGAGCGTTATCCGAAACACGGGGAAGTAACTCGGATCCCTAACACGATGGAAATTAACGACATCAACAACTTCACGCCCCGGTATCTGCACTATCCGCACAACGTTATTGAATTTTCTCCCGTGAATGCATACGGCGTTGCGTGTACGTACGCTCGGTCACGCGCGTGTCCATATACATGCTCATATGCATATTCAGGGGTGGAAGGGCCGCGCGGGAGGGCGCCATTAGCCCCTATAAATCTGCACAACCGTGATTGCGCAATAAATGCGCAAACGTACTCATTTCTAAAAAATGATTTATAAATATTTATTAGCCTGTTCAGGAATGGCGCAAAATACCGTCGGTTGAAATATACAGCCGTTCGTGCCGCTTCCGCTATGTATTATGACGGGGAAAAATATTTTTTGAACGGTGCAGCTTCGGCGCACTGTTAATTTTGTGTATGCGAAATCTACGGCGTCGCACAGCTGCGGCGAATTATCACGCAACTTGTCGACGTAAATAAACAGCCGCGCAATTTTTCAATTTGCTCGGCTATTACAGAAAAGAGACACGAGTCAACCAGACCTTTTTCTTCAACTGAAAAAATAAATGCTTTCCTTTGATTTACACAAATTTTCGAAATATATAACGGAAAATTTAATGACAAATAGTTGCAAGGGCCTTTATTTTCCCTGGGAAATTTCTCTTATTCCACACGCAAGAACAGTAAAAAAGTAGAAAGAAGAACGAAGAAATGGAAGAAAGAAGCAAAAAAGAAAAGACAATGATAAGTTAGTTAGTTCTAGAGACTGTAATATAAAAAATAAAGTATAAAAATATTGTAATATACGAAAATATATAGAGATGTGAGAATCGTGTGAATCAAGTATAAAAACAAATTTGTATGAAATGGAGATTTTATTAAAGCTATAAAAGTATTTTAATAAAAGTTCTTTCAGCTTTTTGTTTTGCGATACAAAAATATGAACGAACACACAATGCTTTTATGAAGACATATTAGTTAATATTAGTGCAATGTAGTGAATATAAAAACAATTTTATACAAAACGTATTATTTTGAATTAATAGAATATTCACGTTATTAATAAAACAATTGTAGAAACAATTAATAAAACAATTATAGAAGGTTGTACATGTAGATTCGTTATATATGTAAGCTCATATGAAATTGAAAGATGTTTTAACATGTTTTTTAATATGTCGTAGTCTGGCCTTCAGATATATTGGTTGATCTCTGAGCGACGCGTATCAAAAATATAATACAACTTACGAACAGCCACGAATTGGGTTTTATGAAGATTGATGAGTGGTACGATTAGCGGGAGAGAAAGTAGATTAATTATGAAACTAGTAAAATTGTTAATGAGACGTCAACTTTTATAATTCTAGACGCCATAAATATTTTTTAAAACTCTTTTTATTAATTCGTCATCTCACTGCGTTCTCTCGAGCAGTTTTATTTTATATCTATACATATAGGACTATAGTTCACTATACATTCAATCACATCCAATCGCAAATTAGAGACTAATTGATACGTTTCAATGATACACATGTGTCAGAAAGACATGAAAATTTTATGTCATGAATATATGTGTAGGTTTCAATATATTTATGAGTTTCAATATATTTATAAATTTCAATATATTTAAATTATTCATTTAAAATTAAAAAAGATCTATAACTTATTAGTGCGTCATATTTTTTACACTTGCTAGAAACGATAATTTGTTTCATTTTAAGATAACCCAAAATAATGGTAACAGTAGACTAAAAAAAATAAGCAAATTTATTAGTTTCAAGCTTCTATTTAAAGAAATGTCTTTATGATGATTCGTAGCACGAAAATTTCTTGAGATTTGCTTTTACAAACGCATTTTACATTCCCATTGCGAAATTCTATATGTTTATCAATAGAACTCTTCGTTGCGATTAATATTGCGATTAAATATAAATCGATCAAAGATTTGCTTATCAAACGATGTTGATAGCGACTGGCATCGCAAAAAGAAATAGAAGAAAATTAATAATAAAGTAAAGATGCGAAAAGCGATTTAACGCCTAAGAAAGAATATTTCTCTCTTGCGTCTTTAATGTGGTGCCGATCGTCTCCTTCTATTTCTGATCCTCCTAATTCTCGTCCCAAATTACTCCGCATCTCCCTCGAGCGCACCGCGAATTGGATCCTATGAAGATTTATCGGTGAACGTCTGTGGAATCTTCTGCGAATTTAAAGACGACTTTTCAAGACGGAGCACGCAAGTAAATGATGCACGTTTCATTACGTCGGCGTCACGTAAAAGCGGGAAATGAGACAAGTCGGTCGGGAGGACGCTCGTAGGACGCACGTGTCGTAGGAAAGCCCGCACGAAAAGGAGGAGGAAGAGGAGGAGAAGCAGGGTGACGCGAGGGTGCGCACATAGAGAAACGCAGGGAAGTGATGAATGATCGCGCGATTTCCTGCGGGGCGGGTGGTAGCCTGACTCTCTGACCAGGGCGACATTGTTCCAAAATGCTACAGCTTCCCGTCGCGTCGGTCGGCGGGCCCGTGCTCGCAGCTGCCGGTTTAGGACGCGTGCGGTTCGTCATGCGGGTTCTGCCCGGGAATGGGAAGAGCGACGCTTTTCACCGTCTCGTGAAAGCTCGGCGACGCACAGCAGGGAATTGACGATTATCTCGTGTAACTTTTTTTTTATCTCTGCTACTTATCTGCAGAAGTTAGGGCTGGAAACAAATAGATGTAGCAGAAAGTAACGTACAGAAACGCACGAGAAGTAAAACGTTATTAAGACAAATTGTTTCTTAAATAATATTGTAAAACGGACATATATATTTTGGTGCCAGATGCGTTTTATATGAAAAGTGTTATTATTTCTCGTAATGAGCGCGCAGCTTTTGATCTTCTGGATTACAAACTTGTTTCTCTTTCCAAAATAATTAATTAAATGGTCTGCTTAGCAAAGCAATGTTCGCGAAAGTCTGAGTTTTCCGAGATCAAGTATTCGCAATATTTAAGGCTTTAATCATCTACCCCGTATTTACTTCCAATAAGAAAGTTCCTTATTCTCTTCTTTCAGCGTTTAGAATCGCTGTATATAGTTGTACGGAGGATTCCTTTCATCATTGTAATTCCGAAAGAGTTGATTTCGATTATATTAGCAAGACGGAACGTGGTCTACTTCGACAAAAAGGGGGATCCGCCGTCGATTCCTCTGCTGTGTTTTTCGACGAGGAAACTTTCGCATAGGCGGGTCTTTATTAAATTCACGATATCACGGTGGCGAGAATCCTTTTTGTCCGCTCCTTTCGGGAGCGCGGGGCGAAGGCGGAGGAGGGGACGGGGGCGACAAAACGCCACCCCGACGATTGCCGGAGAATTGAGTTACAAAGAAAATTAATTAGACGTCGCGTTACGGAGGACGTTGCGACATCGCGGGCCGTCGTCGTCGCGCGACTTCGAAGTTCTCGATTCGGCGGGCGAGAGAACTTCTTTTCAAGCCGAGGGATCTCGGCACGGTTTATCGAGTTTACCGGGCCGTAATTTGACGCCGCGAAGAGATACATTTTCCACGACGGGCGGGAGCGGGGGAGGGGGAGAGGAAGGGGAAGGTCACGGCGCGCCGCTCTCCGCATCCGCGGTATCCCGGAAACAGCCTCGCAATTAGCGATAAATCTCGCGACAATCATTTCGTCGGGATCGCGATTGCTATCGCGCCAAGCTGAGGAATTCGGTCCTAATTCCTGCCGGTTTTGCCCCGCCCGTGATAAGATCGCCGAGCACGACGCTTTCTAATCCAAGCAGGCGCGCGTTGCATTGCGCGGACAATAATTACAACGATAATTTCTCCCTGGCGTTAATTCACGAACCGAGACTTCAGTAACGCAAATATGCTCGCTGCAATCTTCTTATTATATCATTCTTAATTTTAAATTGTCACGGGAAAGAGAAACATATCGAGCTAAGCATAAATCCGAAGAGGCGGGGAATGTTAATCGGATGGTGTCAATTTTTGTTATATTGCTTTTTAATCTAAAACTAATCTAATGATCTCGCAAAAAATATTTTCAATTGTAACATGGATTCATATATACATGTAAAATCCTGTTCTTAAAAATTGCTGAGTATAGAAATTAAATTGTCAATAAATTAAACCCACCGCAGTGAATTACAGCAATTATTCGTATAACGTAGTTCTTTGTGTAAAGTTATCAGCTTTAGGAGGTACAGGATTATCCGGCGGCAAAAAACTTCTCGGAGAGAAGGATAGCCGTCTCCGCCTCGACGATCAACTGGGTTGAGTTTAGAGACGGAGAATTAATTACTGGCTGCAGACTGGCCGACATATGGTTCCGTGTCCACATCCTGCCGCTGCGCCACTTTTGAGGGAAAAATCGGGCTGACAACGCCGGTTGGCGTTTGTGTAAAAGACGCTATTAGTTACTAGGAAAATGCTGTTACGTTCGAGACACATGTACGGCAACGCGCGACATACAAGCAGCTGTTCAGCTCTTAATGAATGCACGTTTTTTGTTGACTGGAAATAAAAGAGATATTTTTAAATCCTTCGAGAGAGATTCCGACCACCTGCAGCCAGTCAATGTCTTTCTCAATAGAAAAATTGAGTTTTTTAGAATTAGATTCTACCGTGCGATTGCAACAATGCAACTCCGCATCAATAACACGATTTTTTAATTAGACCTCGAGATTTTAATCTTGACGAAAGAAAAGTTCCCTCTATGATGAGGGGAATACTGTCTTGCCCTGGCTTTCTTAAACGTACATTAAATTTTCTGCGACATTCTGTGGTATACCATATGCTACGAAATTCTGCGTTTTAATAAAACAGCAAGCTAAACGTCAAATATTTAAATTGCATGTACCGAAAGAGAAGATAACATGCCGACGAACTCTTCTTCCGCGCATCTCTCAAGTCTGAATATCTTGCTTTCGGAATATCTCGGACGAAAAGTATTTTCGTAAGGTTCAGTAGTCGAAGAGCGATTTATTTACAGGGAACTGTTAAAGGACAGGCGCCATTCGAGCAGCTGTCTGTCGTCAGTGACGGAGCTGCGGATCATATTTTGAGCGTCGGAAAGGCGGTCCGGCGAAACTTCGATCCGTCGACGACGACGACGACGACGGCGACGACGACGACAGCGGCGACGACGACGACAGCGGCGGCGGCGACGCAAAAGTGGATGTTTAATATCGCGTTAATATAATCGCCCGAAAATAGGAAAAGTTTCCGACGTGCCGCGCAAGGGCCGCCGTTCTCGTTGCTTCAGCATTGCCCGTAGTTAAGCTGCAAAGAAAATTAATTAGGCGCCAACGTGGCACCCGACGCGGGTTATCTTTCTCTCCTTCCCTCTCCACTTCGTGGTACGCGCGCCACGCGTTTGTATATTATATACGCTTACAAGTACGTGTACTTACACAAGCACGTACATGCATGCGCGTCCACGGTGTGCACACCATGTGTATACACGGAGGGAATATTCACGTAAGTATTTACACCCATATACGTGCAATATCCCCTGCCATACCGCATCGCTGTATACACAGCATAATGCTTAGCGGTGAAACGCGTCTATCCAGAATCTTGAAGGGCTTCAATAATATCTGGAAGCTACTTCCAAAGTCTTGGCAAAGTTCTAGCAGTTTACGATACGTGCTGGGGGCGACGTTAGGTATCCGCCCAATCCACTTACCCTCTTCTCTACGCCGCCGTATCCCGAAAGTCTTGGGCGCCTGTGGGTACTAGGAGACGAAAATGCGGAAGGGGAGGAAAAGGCATCATCCCCCTTCTTGCCGCAGTGCCTATAAATTATCACTCGGCGGAAACGACACACGCTCCGGTGAATTTAACTTTTCTGCTTAATCGGGTAAGAGCGGGCGCGTCTTGCCGATCGTGTGATTAGGCTCGGTTAACGCGGATCAACGGTGCCGCGGTCGAGATAACGGCGCTGCTCATCGCCCGAATACTTCGCGTGATCTCTCCATTCCCGTGACCTCGCAACGCCACGCCACGCCTCGTTCGTCCCGCGATATATGTTCGACAGTAAATTTTTTACGGGCGTCCGTGGAATCGGTCCTCCGTGACGTCCGCTTCTCGACGTCGGAGAAAATCGCCGGCACGGCGCCGTCCGTTCCGTCGGAATAATTTATTGGAAAACAATTGAATCTCGTCTGGACAGACAGCGGAATAGCATTGCTTAGACGTCTATTTACGGGAAGATATTTTCTGGGAAGAGTAATCCGAAGAATACCCGATATAATTGTGCATTGAGTGAATAATTGCTCGTTGCGTTGTACTTGGTGCGGTAATTAGTCGGGCACTCATAATTGCTGCGAAATCAATTATCTTTCTCTTGCGAGCGCCACGAGAAGAACGCTTATTAAATTAATTATGGACTTTGTGGGAATTTAAGTAATAATCATTTTATTTCTAACAAGATCACAATATGGAGGTTGCGGTCTTTTCTGACCGTAAATATACGAACTCTCTTTCAAATATATCTTAACTTTAGTAATAAATACTTTGACAGGATTAAAATTAAAATTTAATCGATTAATATAAAAAAATTCTGAATTTGATATGTATTTAGGTTTATTTGACATTACTTATAGAAAGTTCACAATATAATTGTAATGCGAATACCGAATTAATATTATAACATAATGAACTATACTACAGCTGAAATGATTTATACGTTTGATTAAGTATTTGCAATTTACATATGATTTAGTTTTAGCCGTGTCTCTGGTAAAATGTCTCATTCTGCCATCGAAAATTTTAACGAGAATTTTTATTAACGCGGTAATTCTCATGCCCGAACACGTGATAACCGGACCAAAAAAAATACTATCGCGAATAAGGTGCAAAATTGACACGTAAATTGCGAATATATTAACAACGCCACGTGGGAAATGTTCGAATGATAAACTGTGCACACGATATATCAGATGTAACGCACAAAACGCGTCTTTGTCGATGTACGTTTTACTTGCGGTACTTCAGCAAGGATACGACGTGTGAAAATTGACACTTTCTTGAGTAACTTTGTGAGAGACTTTACCTTCAACGCTAATGCTAAATCCGATATCTAACAAAGTTATATTTATAGACTTAAGGACTTAGCGCACACGCATGTTAAGTATTAATTTAATGATTTTCATAGAAAACGGATTTGAATATTCAGGCGTTCGTGAAACTATCGTATTATCATACGATTTTCTCGCCTCATGTATTAAGTAGGGATCGTCTTTAAAACAGGAAACATTATTAAACAGTCAAGTCTACGTTTCGTAAAATACTAAATTGCCTGAATGCATTACTTATAAGTCGCGCGTACGCGGAGAGCGTGATCAAGACGATCTATCGAAACGATCATTGGTGCGATAATTAAGCCTTAAAGTGGTGAAATGTATTCCGCTCGAGTATCCGGTTGGCCTCGAGAGGCCGACACTCCCACATCCTAATGGTATACCTGTCTCATACGTTTCGGTTTACAACATAATCCCCGCGAACTGGGGACGAGAGAAGGAAAATTTATACACCGCGTGTTGATTATCAATCGGGCCATCGCGGCAGTATCGTCCATAGGTAACGACCGCGGTCGCGCCAGGTATGATTCGAAAAACTGGGAAAGAATCCAAAGTTTTACGACGCGCTACACGATTGTCCACTTTAATGCCTCGGGGAATCCGCGGTGAAACGATTTTATGGCCGTTCCACGTATCTATTCACGCCAGTTTCGTCGCACGTCCCTCCCGAACGTCGGGCGTACTTTCGGTTTACAGACGGGCGTTTACGGTTTATTGGAAGGCGCATAGGACGACTGAACCGGAACATCGATTCACGCAGATCCGCGGAGAGAGAGTCTCGAAATTTCGTTACGCGTTTCGTTTCGCGTAGGAGCACCGAGCGTCTCCTTTCGGTGCAAAAGTTAAAAGGGGTGGTGGGGAAAAAAGAAAAAGAGGAGATCGCGACAGCAAAGCCGCGAGTCACAGAGCATTCCCACGCGCGCCGTGCCGCAAACCACGAGCATCTTTACATATCCTATCAAATTACACACGGTTCTGATATAAGAAACGCGATGCACGATCTTACCGTGCACTGCCATACGGGTATCTAGAAAATGCCACCGACTTGGCGAGACACGAGTCGGGGCAGTTTCAAAATTCTGCGGCTATCCGACGACCTGTGCTGCGAAGAGAGAACACGAAGCGTTGCACCTCGTATGGCGCATTGCGTCGGTGTAGAATAAAGAGTATGAAATAAACGGCGCATATTTCGTAGATCAGAATGCAACGCATGCAGATTTTTCTTACGGCAGTGCACGACAGTTCAATCTCTTCTATCTTAATGCATTTTCTAATAATTTAAAATATTTTTTCTGTACTTTAGAATTTTTAAAATATTCGATTTTTTTAAAAATAAAAACATATTTTATTAACAAATAAGAATAATATACTTTTATTTATAAAAAAAGATTGAAAAATATTTAAAATAAGAAGTTTTATTAGATGGAAAAGAATTACGAATATCAAAAATCATAAACAATGAGCAAACAGTAAAAAGCGAGATGATAACGATAAGTCTGAAAATTTATAAAAATGTGCAACAATGGAAAACTAAAAAAATGTGATACGTTAGGTGAAATGAATAATAATGTACAGAGCGGTGCAAAAAAATGAAAGAGAAGATTGAAAGAGAAAAAAATAGAAAGAAGATCTAATCATTGTATTAAAGTCATAAAAAGTTTGAATACGAGAGTACATTAATTTTATCATACACTTGGTATAAATGAGAGTTATACCAAGTAAAATTCGAGGAATGATATTACAGATTTTTATTCTATGGATATCTATACCGTGAAATTGCAGAAAATTGTATTTCCTACGCTGTTTGCTGCATGACGGCGCATATTTCTAGGAGAGTCACATCATCATACTTAATTTAAAACTACGATTAACGTGTTGCGCCGATATCTATTCTCTTTTGCGAATCATAAATTCCGTTCCAAAACAGACACGCGCCGTTCCTGCGATTTTCGCTGACATGTCGCGATTCATCTGTTCTCCGATGAGGACACTCTCATTCGAAGACGAGGGGCTCATTCGTGACTGCGTGGGACACTCGGACGCCTCTCCGCCCTTTCGATGTTAACGTTGGAAAAATTACGAAACTCGTTAACTCGCAGGGAAAAAGATCGAGGAGGTCGGCAGAAATGAGTTGCCGGCGGGGTGATCTGAAATAGGAACCTGGGCGTAGAAACAACGATCGAATCTCGTTCGCTGTCAGCCGGCAGCGGACGGCAACATTAGGGAAAAAACAAATATCAGGCAACAAAGGACTGACAGAGGAGGGGGACAGCGGGAGAAGAAGCGGGGCAGATATCGGGAGAGAGAAAGAGAAGAGACAAGAGGGGACCGGAACCCTTCGGCCCACGCAGGTGTCTCCTCCGCCTACCTCGGGCAACCAACGGCAACGAATGCCAATGTCAGGGCGACGTTCCAGCCGAAAACACGATTTAGGGTGGAATAATCCGTTCGGTAAAGCCGAGCGTTGTTGCCACGTGCACAGGCAGCCCTGACGAGGTCGGCCTCGTGCATCGGGCTATGCGAGATCGAATTTAATTTAAAGCGCGCCCACCACTTTATAAATAGAATTACGCTGTGTACAAACCGGAATTTGCGGCACAACCATTGGTTCTACAAAACGCGAGTGAAAAACGGGGCGAATCGGTCGTAAAGATTGGACCCCGGACGTGTATGCATGCGCGCGCGCCTACGCGATGCCGAGTGATCGGGTAACGCGATGTCGACGAGTTTCCCAGTCCCGACGAAAGTTAAATATCATTTTTCACACTTCGCCACAAATTGAAAAATGTGTTCCAATGCGATTGTATTTCGTTTTGCTACGGAGAACAAATGGCAATAAGCGAAACAAATTAATCTATAAGTAATACCTTTTAGCAGTAAATACAATTGTACATATATGCGCGTGTATATGACTCTGTGTGTGTGTGTGTGTGTGCGCGCGCGCGCGCGCGTGTGCGTGTGTGTGTATCTCGATCTACAGAAATGTTTCATTTATTCAGTTTTATTGGATTGACCTGTTTTTGCGCACGTAACCCCTTTTATCTGTAATTTTTTAAATAATTTCTCATTATTCATTAATTATTTTCTAGTGGAAACTTCTCTCTTTCCGGTCGAAACTTTCACGATTTTTCCTTTTTCAGGCATATATTATTACGCGAACCAAGAACATTTGAAATAAGCGAAAATGTTTTACATAAGGTTATTTCAAATGAAAAATGCATATATATTTATTCTTTTTTTTATTCGTTTTTCAAAATATTAATAAAGGAAGGTTAGCTTTATTTTATGCAACAACGTCCTTATAGTTTATCGAAAATATAGTTTATGAAGATGGAAAAACTCATCTTCAGATTGGGATTTCTTAAAAAATCCGTTTGTTTCTCCAATCGTCATTTTATACAGCAGCCAGTCGTAGAAACAGTGTGTCGCCAGAAACCGATCAATGGAGTGACTCCTTTTACATCGTTCAGAGTCGGACGACGGGAGAGAGCGAGCAGATGAAATTTTCCTGAGCGGATTCTATGGCATAAAAATTGACCTTACGAAATGACCTCGCGTCACTCGTAAAATGAGAAAAGGCGCGCGTGTGCACCAAAATGGAATTGAGGCATGCGGCGGAAGCGTTAAAATATCGAGGAATTTCACCCACTCTTGTAATCCGCGGCTACATTATCACGATGCGGCAGCGGTCGAGATCGCGGAGAAAAATAATAAAAAACAAAAGAAAAGATGTTAACGTAGTTACATTCGCGTAAGCGGAATTTGTTCATTCCATTTAAATAATCCGAAAACGCCTGGCGATTCCACAAACAAGTGTGTATGTACCACTCGATTAATTTATTTTCGCGAAACAAATTGTAACTCTGTATCTCTGTGTGTATATGTGTATGGGCGAATAAAAGAGCGAATTTATCCATCGCAAACAAAATAATATTAATTCTTTGAACTATTTAATACTATAGATTCAAGTTTAATACTATGATTGATTCAAGTTCTATCGGTTTGGTTTATATTTGTTAATAAGTATTCAGATATTTTATAGTTGCTCTCAGCCTCTCATAACTTGGCGAATATATTGTAGTTGAGAAATGATCTCTTTTCATATAATTTACCTTCGCATTCAGAAAGGAGCTGCACCTTCCGCATCTCGGAAAATACTTGTTTAACCGTTCCCACGTTCCTGCAACGATCCTCCATCTGTCGCTCGGAATAAATTTAATCGAAAAAAAAGAAACAAAGAGAAAGCAAATACATTGGCGAGAACGCGCATCTTGAAGAAAAGAATACACGAGTGTAACACGAAAAGAATACATGCGCTTAACGTGCACAAAGAACGTAACGCGATCGCGCTTATTACGTGGAAAACTGCGCGCGAGTCCGTCCGGACCCGAGATACCTGCCAGGAGCCGTTTTGTAGACAATCCCTGCAGGAGAGGCGGCGAACAAAGCGCGCGCGCGAGCGACGGAAAGTTCTTTTAAGCACATTTATACCGCCTCTTCGGAACTTTTGATGCGCCCTGGGGTGCTCTCGGGGCACGGCCAAGACTCGTCGCGTCGCGTCACGATGTCGTATCCACTAGGGCCCGGCGCTGTTTTTTGATTCCGCTCTCGTCTCCGACGCACGTCCGTGATAGTATTAGAACGTCTCAAGCGAAGTGACCCTGGAGCTGGGAACTCGTCCATACCCCAGGGGCGAGTGGGAATAGTAGCGAACGACTACTTGGGGGAGTCTGGCATTTTAAAAGCTATCGTGACTTCGTTGCATATGATTTGTTATTATTTTGACCGAATCTCGAGCGATGATATTCGTGATAACTGCGCGATACTTAGAACGTAGGATCTCGCGGCGTGAGGGATTCAAAGGGGGGAGGGGGGGGTGAATTAGAGGCAACTGCGGCGAACAATGCATGAGGCGCATAATGGGAAATTAATTCGTAGCCCTGCGGCAGAATCCGCGAGTGCGGATATATGCGCGAGTGGTAAAACAATAAACGATGGGAGTTATCGGCGAATTGAAAAGAGACAAAGTTAGGTTTTCTCGATCTGAAAGCAGTTTATAGGCTGAGTGAAGCGAAAAAGCATCTAACGTGCAGATCACTTTAAAACTCGTAGATAATTGTATGATTTCTCGTAAAATCGATATGAACACGAGTGAACTTTGCGCGGAGAGTTAACAAAAGGCCCTTGCTCCGACACATGCGGTCATGAATTGTAACAAGGAAACAAATTCCTTCCAGATCCGTCGCTGCGAGCCACCGTGTGTGATCCAAAATGGATAATCCACTCGAATATTTACGTCGAATCCAAATCCGAGCGGTCGCGAGCTCCGAGGAGGAGAGGTAAAAAATTCAGTTCGCGATCCGAGATTCAAAGGGAACTAGATTCGACGGGAGACCCTTGCATCGAAAGTGGAAAATCGCCGGAACCTCTGTGTCTTGTTCCCTCTCGTTCTGCGGGCGTTGAACACGCGCGTTGAATGCGCCCTCGACATAGTACTCTCACAACACCGCGACTACTCTCATCGTACGCGCGTACGAACGCGCGCGCGCGCGCATGTTTCGGGGTGGCAAATGCATAATACATGATCGCGGCGCGCTGTAGGCGGTCGTGTTTAAGGATGTGTAAGGGACGGGGGGGAGGAATATAACGTCCAGAGCTTCCTTTTAGAGGAAAATGAGATTAGAGATTGGCGTGTGTGCGCGGAACGCTCGGCGCGAACGTGCGTTCTCTGGCAATTTTCTTTCGGAAAACGAACCTCGCGCGGGGTTCCCGTAAAAGAGAGAAAAAAAAACTGAGGGGACTCGTCTTTCAGCACCGTTTCTCCCTTCCGTCTCGCTCGTCGCGCCCCTCGCTCTCTCTCTCTCTCTCTCTCTCTCTCTCTCTCTCTCTCTCTCTCTCTCTCTCTCTCTCTCTCT
>JANQDE010000160.1:18229-120701 GCA_037157785.1 Cephalotes varians | reverse complement strand
TCTCTCTCCCACTTTCCACTCGTGGCGTCGGGCTCTCTTGAAGCGGGTTTAAAAATCATTTGCATGGCTAATGCTAATAGGGTTTCTTTTGTGTTTCTGCTGGAGTGACACGAGGGACTCGACGGTAATAAACACCGGGCGGCGCAGGGTGTGTATAATAACGCGAGAAACGCTCGAGTCGCATATTACGCGTCACCGTGTAAGTAATTGTGCACCGGTAACGCGGCGCGCGGACGGTGAACAGCGTGCGATTAATCACTCTAAGCTCAAATTTGTGGCGTCGACCCCGACCCCGCCTTCAGCTTTCTACGTTCGCCGCGAATTCCTCACTCCTTCCCTTCTACTCCTTGACACTTTAACTCCACGAAATTCTTTATCACGGAAAAGTGCCCGTTCGACCCTTTGTCGCGAACGTTAAAAAGCTTCGTCACAGACGCGATAGTTGAGTGAAGTAAGACGATTTTAAATCACGCACAACGGAAACAATCTCATCGAACTCTTTGAAAATTGGCAATATTTTGAATTGTCCGCCATCCCGAATTGTGACATCAGAAGCGAGGTGATATACATGAATAATTCCTGTAGTTTACGCTCGTATAAATGACTTTTCATTTAAGCCCAATCAGTGTTCGGTCAAGCAGAAAATGTATCAGAATGTATCTCTATTATTAACGTGACATACATAAACGTGAAAATCATTTTTCAAATAACTTAATTTTTTATAACTTCTGGGTCGAGTTTCTAAATTTATTGTATTTCAATATTTTATTCGTATTATTAGTATGTCAAATTAGTATCTTGTACTTTTAGAAGTCCGTTTTATTAAATGGAACATCGGAACATTGCTTGGTTAACAAACGAACATTTTTTGCGGATGTAGTTGCACAGGTTCTTCGCATGTATTTTTTCGGTTTCACGATGTCACGATATAAAACGGCTGACGTTTGCAGACTCTCAAGAGATTTAAAAATTTATAGCGGTGCACAGATATTGCATCTTCAGTAAAGTTGTAGGTAGTTAGAAAGTGGTGTTCACAATATTTTCACCTCGTATTAAAATTTTAATGCAAAAAGTTGAAGGATAAAATATAAAGAGGCATCGAGCTTGCTTTAGCGAGTGGAAATAAGAAAAGTGCATTTATGCAGCTTAAACGATTTCAAAACGTAGTAATTAACAACTGCAGAAACTAACTGCTCGCGCTTTTGGTGTAATTTTAATTAGAGTACTATATGAAATTAATCCCGACCGAGGAATTGTTGCGATTTTAATGAGGGTTTTAGCATCGACTAATAGGAGTTGCCAGTCGTCCATAGATACGTTATCTACGGTACATATACCGTATGTGCAAATATGAAGCAAATTTCGCAACTGTAATATATGTGAGTAAATATAAATATTTTTATTTTGATATGCAATTTATACACGGTACGTACATTTTAATGGTAATAGAACATGCGTAATAAATAACACAGTAATACTGAATTCGATTAATAAAAATATAACGAGAAATAATAAACGATGATATAATATAAGGAAAGAAAAAAAGTTAGAGTAATGATTGCGCTACGAGATTATCGCCGGAGTTCCGCACGGCTCATTTTTCCGTATTAAATCGCGATTCTTTCGTTCTTAATGATAACCGAGCACCGTGTTCGAGGTTGCGAAAAAGATCGCTATATTATATTAAAGCGAAATACATTGTATCGCGCAGGTAACGTAATTGAAAACGTGTCGGGTTGAGGTTCTCTCTGCGAACCCGTGCCGAGACGGATCATTTTTCGCAACTTTAAAGTTATGAAATTTAATTTCAAATCGCGTGTTGGAAGTCCGCCGGGTTTGGCGATGAATTGCGCCTTGTTAAAAACTGACCTGCTGAGAGAATGTAGAAATTAACCGCAGTTTTCTGTGTCTCTTTTTCTGGAACGGCGTTCGAAATGTGCGGCAACGAAGAACGACTGTCATGAATTCGATCGCACCTCTCGAATAAAAAAATAAAACTCAAAATTGTAGATGCGATCTTTTGGCCATTCATGGGATAGATTCAGATGTTCGCACTGACGTAATATTAAAATTTAATGACCGCAGAAGTTAAGCGTTAAGTCAAATTTAATTGCCATTTGATCGCGACCTCGAGAGTTTGTCGTTGTCATGCGGTAATATATTCCACGTTCAGATAATCCCGCGCGAAAGAAGGGTATTAAAAGGACAAAGAAGCACAGTACACTTATCCTTGGTACTAGATAATAAGATCCGATAGAGAGTGAACTGTTGCGCGTTCGATATACCATACCAAACCGATCCGCACTTAATGGGGATTCTTTTCGTCGAAGTTTCCGGGTAACGGCCAAGAATAATCGTGCCGTATATTAAAGCGGGTCATAAAAGCGTAGAGGTGAAAATGCGACGGCGGGGGACGAGAGAAGGAAAAAAATGATGAAAGTAGTTAGCATCGCTACATTTGCGGCCGGGAGAATGACCGATCATAAAAGTCTAGTGCTGCGTTAAAAAAAAGTTTCACCGGGATACGAAGGCGAAATTTTCTAAAATCGCATCGCGACCGATTCTCGTGTCGGGCGATTTAAATTCACTCGACGAAAGTATTCATTTTCGTTTTTAGCCAGATCGTTCGTGCGAGTAATTTATACTTTTATGTTTCCATTCCATTGTAGAAGCCCCCCCGATTCATTTCTGACGCGAACACATTATTATGCGTTGTAAATTACGGAAAAGCGCGTAAAGGACTATTGTGCACAGCCGCGTTATTAAGACGAGCCTAGTATATTGTGTACTAAATTTTCTATGATAAATAACAATCCAATTATTGGCTTGAGTCGCGACAGTGATAATGATGATAACACGATATCGATTTTCGCCGCTATCAATTACAATTTATTGGATGTACAGCGCGAGTAATATGGATATAATATGCCTGCAGCTGTACATGCGAATATAATATGATGATCGATCGGAAACGCATAACGAGCAGTAACAGTATTTGCGCAAAAAAACGTATTTATGAGACAATTCACTTCGGTGCATCGCTTGTGGAAGATAACCGCGTGTGTGAGACACCGAAAGTACTAAAGTTTACGTTCGTAAAATAGAGCGGCTATCTTAAAATATCACGAACGCATACATCTCATTCGATTTATTTAACGTGATATTTGTGCTATTGCTAAGCACGCGACAAGCTCGCGAGTGATAAATGTGATACCTTACGTTGTAACTTAACATTACAGCCCCCTCTCGACACGTTTGATGTCAAGTACTTCGCGAACGTGTCAACATGACGGTTGTTAGTTATCCCTTATTTGTCTACGGTCGCGAAATTACTCCCGGCGCAAATTAGTATCCATTTCCGTTTAAACAGAAGGGTCGCTTAATTGATTTAATTGCAAGCATTCCACGTGACCCGCGAGTTACGTGTGCGCGCGCGCGCGCGCTAGTGGGTATGTAACAACGCGACAATTATTCATTATTTCGGCGTTAGTTACTGCTGCCGAATCGTTTATGGTCGCGTAATTACTCCGGGCGTAAATTAATATCCGCGCATTCGTCGGATTAAGCGCGAGTGGCACGATTAATAGATAGCGCCGTCGCACATCCTTGAGGATGCATAAGCCTTCAGTCACTCTCGCGATCGTTGCTGATTAATTATTACTAGCGTATGGCAATCGCGGACGCGCGATTATTCCAACCGGCTCGGATAATTGGCATTGAGTCAACGTCGCTTTGTTAACTTTTGGTTACTCGTTTCATATCGAGCTTCGCATCTATATTAACCGATTCCCGCCGTCGCAAGATTCGATCTTGTGAAAAAATTTGCGCGGCCGCCTATCTCCGCGCGCGTTATCTATCACGCGAATAAAAGCTGCAGCCGTTGATACGTCAACCTCGCGAATCATTATTATCCATCATACCGGGACGAAAGATTCAGCTCAGATATTATGTCGAATCCATCTATCATTATCATCTATCAAGCGGCAAGAATTCAGCTGTCGTTATATGTACAGGATGCGAGAGGGAAGAAGAAAAAAGGGACAGCCGGTGACAGGAACGGATAGAATAGATAAATATCGGGATGACTCATTACGTAGAGCTATTCGAACATATATGTCGTTCGTTAGGCCTAATTGCCTTGTCGGAGTAATTAAAGACCGGGCTTTGGGCGTGTCGCACTGGAGTTTTTTAGTTTATTTCCCAAAAATGTTACTTCGTTGGGACCCTAACGATGTAAACGCGGAGAGACGACAAGAGTCGTCCCTCGAAGAAGTATTTAATTTGTGCGTCGAAATCGTGCTCGTTGCCGCGCGTTTTTCCGTTTCGTTTTCCTGAAGGGTTCCTCACGAAATTAACTTCTGTTCACATTAATGAATCGACTTGCTTACATCTCCAGGCTGATTGCCTGTATGTCGCTTAGTTTCACGTGATTTTTCTTTCGTCACATTTTTCTTGTCAATTATTAACAACTTTAAAATATTCGTATTTTCATCTAAAATGAAGTGATTACTTTCACAATTGATCGATAATAACAGTCCAATTTCAAACATAAATTTTCGTGTATAATTCGCAATTCATATTCGCGACTGTACGATGCGTTCTGCATAATGCGTCCTATATACAATATTATGGCATCGCATTCATCAGAACATTGACACAACCATACTCCTCATCTGCAGTGACTAATTGTAAACGGAACTACCGTGTACAATGGTCGTTTTCCAGTTGATTGGAGAACTAGATCACCACGAGAGAGTGTTTCGTGCCTCGTCGAATCTTTTATGTCACGATTCTATCTCGGTTTTGATGGGAAATCAAACAAGTCGTATTGGCATATTATGCGCTACACACGTGCGATACGATGACCACGTGTTGTTTGCCTTTAGAGATGATAGAGATATAAGCGAGTCCTTCATGAAATGTTAAATTGATAGGATAAAAAGAATGTATCTGTTTAAGTAAATTACAAGGTCGGCTAAATTAACGTGCTCGATTATCTGAAGAAAACAAATAAAAGAAAATAAAAATTGTATTAAAAAATTTATTTTATAGCTATTTTATTTTTCTTTCTTTGTACAAGCGACTTATTTGTTACTTAAAATTATGTATTTTATATGACCTGTGCAAAAGCAAATATATTTTACAAAAAAAATGTGTATTTAACAATTCTTTTACACATATCCACAAAAAGGAAGTTAACAATTTTGTACTATCTCAAAATACAACCCTTACGATTTCAGCATAAGAGTATCCCGAATTTATTTCACGTGACGTGCGATAAATTTGTTGAACGCACTGATTGGTTATCTCACAAAGAACTTCTGGATACCCTAGAAATTTTTCGCGGAAGCCAATAAGTCCCCTCCGACAGACAATAAGTACATTCGATAAATTCGTTGACATGAGATATTAGCCTTATTTCATAGTGTGTTAGGGAGGCTCTCTCTAGATGCGAAAATTATGCTGAAGGAATGAGAATATTTTTGCGTGGCGACGATTTATTTCCTTTTTTAACCGGGAGTTCGATGGTTCTGGAGCATAACGACTTTTTTTAACGGGATTAAAGAAGTTATTGCACAGATCACGTCCACACTGCGCAATCCGCGCTAAACATCCCGGATATCTACCGACTGTTTCATCGATACTGCAATTTCCTGCCGCTGAATATCATGCGTTGCCAATCGTAATATTATGCACGTGTTTCCCCTCCCCTCTCTTCGGATTCCTCTCCTCATCGTCAGATGGACCAGTCTTACAGTACATGGGATATCCATGGATACAATTAAATCGAGCTCGACGAAGCGTAACTCACGTTTATGATAGCTTCGCGCGATTCGATTCCACATACCTATCTACCTGCGATCGATTGTATTCCGAAGTTGGATATCTAGATCTATCTATTCCATGGGCTCCTCCCCCTCGCGCGTTCAACGAAGCGGCGAACTCGCGAGAATCGTCGTCGTTATGTTGCGTGCCAAGCATCCCGCTTGATTACTCGTGCTCCATCGACATAACGCAATCGCATCGCGATCGTTTCCTAATTAATTTGCAAGCCGTAGCACGAAACATCGTATACTGGCGCTTCGACATCGAGTTCGACGTTAATTCCAGACGCGATAGCGATGATTTTATGGGCTCGTCAACAACATCACTCGTAGTTATTGCAGGCGTGAGCACGAGCGATACAACGGGATCCGATTCGGGATGGATCTCTTAATCTCCAAATTAATTCCAAGTACTAAAGAAGGCATTCAGAGGTTTCCGTTTTGCAGCACATCAGAGGCAAAGATTCTCCAATATTCTCGAATATCTGGGAGGTACATTCAAAGTCAATCGGTTATGAGTTTATATCAAAGCGAGGGTACAAAATAACGTGAATATTTCATGCTTTCGCAGATCGATTCGACATAAAACAGAAATGGATCTTTGATTTTCAACGATGTGACAACTATTTTGTTTGTTATTAGTTTCGGTGAGTTCATTTTAATTAATAATTCTTATTTGTGCAAAACTTTAATTGTAATGTGAGGGGGAGAGGGGGGGGGGGGAGAGAGAAAGAGAATTGAATTACCTGTGATTCAAGTTACTTGTCTGTGTTGTGGTGTTACCAAATAACAAACACTAATGCGAGAAACAAGAAGCATGGAATACGTAAGCATCTGTATTCGGTTAAACCGGCGGCGCAGAATTAAAACATCGAATTTTCGAGCCGTATCGAATCTCGGAGCGCCCACGAGTAAGGCCCACAGGACAATGCCCACGATTCGATATGGTGGACGGGGATATCGCACGTAAAAATCGAACATTTAGGACTGTCGCGTTGCCCTCCTTCGGATAAGCAACGATCGTCGTCGCGCGTTCATCGCTGCTTGAATAATGCATGGCCATGCATACGCCCAGAGGGCGACCGATGGGATTAAAGCGACATCGTTCGGGAGGGAGGGGAGGGGGGAGGGGGGAAGGAAAGGGGCGAAGGATGCGGAGGGTCCGCGCAGAGAGGGACCCGCGCACAGCCCTCTCCTCGCGAGTCGAGTATCGCATTTGAACAACGCGTGATACCCGGATGCGTTGCGATCCCGAAGCCCGAAGCTCGTGTACCCCACGTTGCTCGTTTCTGTTCGTCCTGGTCGTCCTCGTCCTCGTCCCCATCGGTCGTTTTCGTCGTCTTGGAGCTCACGCGCGCCGCCCACGCAGCGTGTTGAATCCCAGTCTTATGTTATGCTAATAACGCCGACGGCAGGGAACATCGGGCTCGATACTGGCTGAGCCCGGATAAGATAACCCGAATCCCCGACGGCGTATCGTCCGTTCGGACCCCTCCCGGTAATTAAGGTACATCCGTATCGCGCGCACCCGCGGTATATACCCATCTTTCTGCTAATCCTCTTCTCTCTATTTCCTTTTTTCCCTTCTTTTTTGTTTCTTTTGCTTTCTGCACTCATTCGCTCGCGAGAAACTCCGCGGCGGCGGCGGCGTTTCGCCGAATCCTCGTGGATTACTGTCGCAAAATGAGAGTCGAAGCATTAACCGATATCTTAATTGAGGCGGCCGTTCGTGTCTTGCCGCGGATAGATCGGAGAAAGAATGTAACGTTCCGAGACTCGCGTCTCCCGTGTTAATTAGAGGACTACAGCCCGTTTTTGTCGAGGAAAAACGTTATCGCACAGTTTGGGACGATACGAAGGGAACTGTTGATTAGCGGATTGTCGCTCGGGCACCATTATATGCGTAATCATATCGTATATTCGATTCTACTCTGACGATAGACCGTGTTTCGAAAATAATTATGGTAACACGATAATACATAATAATAATAATTATTATCTGACAATTATAACGATATGATAATTATATATAACAAGTATTGTTAAAACAGCATGATATTGTTAAAACAGTTGCTCATAATGTAAATTGAGCATTCACGTTTTCATCCAATACGTATTAATATGTCGTGTAATTAGAAACAAAATCGAAAAATTTAATCCCTAACGTCTATTTACTTCTTAAATTTCAACAATTCATTTTTAACAACGTCGTAGAAATTAATACTTGTGCGTCAAGATTATTATGCAGAAATACATTATCCATATATATGTATATATCGCTTAAAGTGGCAAAATTAAGAATGTTCCTTTGAAATGAATCGTTCGTTTACATTTCGTCCACTCTTCCTGGAATTTTCACGAACTGCGGCCCCGATCATCTGCGGAAAGTCAGCAATGTATCGAAGCAAATAATAGTACTCTCCGCTATCCGCCTCTCTATCCATTCCGCATATGTAGCATCGGACGCGGCGGAGTCTGAAGGGGTTACAGGATGCAATATCGATGCAATATTGCTCGAATATGTAAGGGCACCGTCTATATGGTGGCGGCGCCCGCCGAAACGACAGAGCGCGATACCGTAAACTGTTTCTATAACTCACTATGAGAAAGGAAGAAGGGAGGATAGCAGAGATACTACTCTCCTTATATCGAAATGTTCATCGCGGCGGCAGTGCGTCCTGCAATTGAGGTTGTTAATCCTGCAAAGAAATCAAATCACATAGGACATTAAAGTATCGGAAAGGATATGTAGCCAATTTTTAATCTAGAGGAACACAATCTATATATGTACTTTATTATTTTGCGTTTGTCTTTAACAATTATGAAAGCAATAAAATGAATGTTAAGAAGAAAAATCGATTCAATTATTCTTCAATTATTCAAACATATATATTATTATTATATCTAGATTAGAATTCAGCGATTTATTATGGAGATGGTAAATGCAGTTAAGTACTTCTAGAAATAAGGAACAAATTTTTAAACTTCTCTCTAGAAATACGCGTGGAATAGTTGAAGTAATTTACGCGCCATGTTGAAGTAATTTACGACCTAGTAATGTGTTTTCAAGCGTGTTTTTCATCAAAGTTATTCTAACTATCGTTTTGTTTACACTGTAAAATTGATTGAAAATTTTCAATATGTCAAACCAATATGTCAATTAAAATCACTGTCTTTTATTACATTTAAAAAAAAGAAGGATTCCGTCTTCTGTGAATGCTATAATAAATACTAATACATAATAAAAACAATAAAATTTGTCTACAATGAGCGAAGAATAGACCAACGAATAACGATCAAACGCTCTGCAAACCGGGCGTGCCAACGTCCCTTAGCTTAGCATTCCAGGATTAATATCGTATCCTTAACAACACCGGCCGCGAGTTCGACACCGCCCACGTCGCACACACGGCAGATGGAGCGTGTATAGAACCCAAGCGTGCACAAGTCCTCCTCCATCCTGTCCCACTTCTCTCCCCGTCGTTGGCCGATGTCTCCTCAAGGAGGGCTCTTGCGCGCGCGTGCATGTGTATAGTCTGGCATTCCCATCGATTGCATAATATCGCCGTCTTTCCGGTAAATAGAATGTCGGAAGCGAACGGCTACCGCCCCTGATTCCCCGTCTGCCCTCCCCGTGATCGTAACGGTACGTCCTCGGCAGAGCCAGCAGTGCTGCGAACGTTAACCGCGAATTTATTCCCGGCGTGGCGCGACGCAGCGCGTTGCGGTGCGCCCGACCGAAAAAGAAAATCGATTTCGAATCGTGTCCGTGCGTATTGAAAATTCATTCAACGGGACGACGGAGACCGGGAGAAACGGCGGTCGCCTCTGTCGCTGCCAAGTCAGCGCTCTGGCCATTGTAATTGCGTCGGTTAGCTCGATTACGCGAGCGGAGTGGAAGTGACCGGTTCACCCGTCGTCGACGATTCGTGCGATCGTACAACAATCCGTCGATCGGTCGACGGAGCACGCAAAAGAGCTTTTCCACGTTTTTTCTTCCCGATCGATTTCTCGCGTTCGTGACGATCATCGTAATCCGTTGTCGTTACGCGCAGGGCTCACACCATAGATTCGATCGGAACGAATTTCGGCGACTAGCTTCTATCGGGGCTCTCGGTTAACCCGGCGCAAATGCGCGACCATGATCGACCGCCGTGCTTTGTCGTTTTATACGTTACGCGTTTATCACTTACATTACCAGCACGAACCGCATATTTTCTTAACGCGAACGCGCCATCGGCGAATCAAGCGGAATGTTTTCCGAGAGAACCGGCTTGCCGGTGTTTTTATTAGTGACCTGTAATATTATTAACCGAACTTGGAATGTTCTCTTTGTTTTCAGGTATATTTTTTTATTTCATTCGTGCTTTAAGTTCATTGAATCGTTATAATGATGGTATAAATATAATATTAGCGTGAAACTCTTTTTCTTTCTCTTTTTCTGAATAGCGCAATAACAAAATGTTTCATGATTGATTCTGATATAATTTTATCAGGAGAAAAAATATTAAAATATTATATAAAAATAATAAAATATTTAAACAATTATTAAAATACGAATCTATATATATATATATATATATATATATATATATATATATATATATATATATATATATATATATAATCATTGCTTATGCAAGTAACATAACAATGAATGCATATAGCAACATTTAAAAATTTTGCACAAATAGCTATTGTATTATTTTCTGATATTTTTAAGTATTATTATCGATTTTATAATTGTACGAGTGCGTTTAATAAGCGCAGGACATGATCACTATCTACGAATCTTCGAAATTCGATACTGTAAATAATGAAAAATAATATTTTCGAACTGTCGCTTGTTGTCAGCCGGCGTACGTGTCTAATCAAAGGACGAAAACATTTCGTTGATTTTTTTAAACAGCGACCGAATTTGCACGCTCATGCCACTATGTTTAACTAACCCGAAACCTCAAATTACCATTCGGCTTGCTGGCCGTCCTCATGAACCCGTGCGAACCATCAAGTCGCCGACATATGCCTGCAATCACGAATTGTCCACCGACGCGTGCACTTCTGCATGCACGCATTCTGACGCACTCTGTCGTACTTTAGTGTTCGCGGGCGCGCGATGAGCGAATTTGCGGTTGATGGTGCGGTCGCGTCTCCCTCGATAGTTTCGAAAATCAGAAAATCTCGTTCTACGCGCTAGGAAAACTAATTTTTGAATAAAAGCATACTTCTTAAACAAATATCATAAATGCTGAAAATAAATACGGAGTTGATGTGAGTTTTATCCGATTTTGAATGCATAATTTGTGATGTAAAGAAAAATTTACTTCAATAAACGAGAATTGAATTTTTCTAAATGCGCGATAATAATTTATAGTAGGATATAATGTTTATGAAAATATGAGAGAGAGAGACAGAGAGAGAGAGAGAGAGAGAGAGAGAGAGAGAGAGAGAGAGCTGATATGTTCTCTTTAGCTTTAGTAATATATAAAATTAAATGTAAAACGTAATGTTGAGTATCTAAATGGTTATTAAAACATTTTAAAAGAGTTTAATAACAAGCAAAAGTAAACACGACAATGATAAATAGCTGGCTATTCCGAGAATCATCGAGAATTACCTTGATTAAATCTAAATGCCCATGCACTTACAATCGCTCGTTTGCATTTAAAATTAATGTAAGTATATTTCCGTAGCTGGTATGTAATTGTTTAACGCGTTATATGAAGCAGGAAATTCGATACAATTCTCTGTCCTCAAGAGATGAAAATTATACAAAATTTTCTTTTTTTTTAGGGAGAAAAAATGTAATAATACATCTCTCTTTAAGAAGAAAAATTACACTGGCTTCTACCAATTCGCGGGTTATCACAAATTCCGGGCGACTCGCAGAGAGAGTCCTCAAATTAAGCTCGGCTTAAGCTCGTCGTAATCTTACATTAGAGCCGTGACTATTTCCTACCCATCAGTGTACCCGACGAACTGCCGGTTGCGCGCTATAAATCATCTTCTCCCCTGCCCGCGTCATGACGATTCACTGTCGAGTCGATGAGCGAGAACCGTACACGAGAATCATTTTATTGTCGCGTGTATTTTATCGAAATTTCTATGATGCACCGCGACGAGGTTGTTGAAATCAGGCTTATCATCATAAATACAGGAATCCCTGTGAAAAGCGCGACAATCTTCGCTGCCGCGCGCAGCCACGGCGGCGTAACATTAATCTACGTCGCTGATGATAGGATATGACACGCCTCCGAGTGTACTAATGCTTCCTGCGGAGCTTTCGGAAAAAAGGAAAATTCGAAAAACTTTTCTAAAAATAGCCGGGACACGCTCCACGCTCGTCGAGTCCGCACGAATGCCGACGACTCGTGGGAGTTCGACGCGTTGCGTTTATTAATTAACCTTTTCGGTGTGCTTTACGCTACGACGATTCCGAGAGTTGTTCGGATTTTTCAAACTTTTCTGATTAAAAGTAAAGAAGAAAATTTTCTCAATCTACTTCCCAAGAAATTGATACCTTGAATTCTTGACTAAAATAGGTTAAAGCTACACATGCCAAATTTTGTTACTGCGAATTCCACGACTAAAGTTACAAAGTAATTCTCTCACTGTACGCTCACATATCTGCTTTTCGTTGAATTATTATATATTGTGTAATATACATATATTCTGTAATGAAATAATATGCAAAAATAAAATACAAATATACAATTTCGATTAAATTGTACAATCATTGATTTATATTCAATGTGAATATATTAATTATTTTTCTTTTTTCAATATTATGCTTCAAACAGATATACTAAAAAAAAAGCAACTCAAAATCATAAATGATAAAATTGATTGACATAATAATTATTATTATCGTCATCACACACTTTTTTAAAACATGTAAAAATAAAATGTTCTAAATAATAAAATATAAAATGTTCTAATTTTGCAAATGAAATTGAATTTTAAAAAGTGAAGAATATTGATTACATTGTTATTGATTGCAGAAATTTAATAATGCAGCAAAATCTATTATTTTCAATGAGAAAATATGTATGACGGTTTTATAATAGAAAAACGAGGACATGTATCACTATCACGAAAAAATACATAAATTTGCAGCATATAAGTTATTGTATATTAGTCTCTTCAGTCATTTTGTTTCCAATCATTTTCAATGTTTAAAAAAAATCTTTTTCAAATAGGAAATTGATTAATTTTCTATCTTATTATTAATAATATGAATGCATACATATTGTAACGCGGATCTGTTTGTTGAGTACCTGCCTTTTTTAGCTTTTGCTTTAAGAATATATTACTTTTATATCTAATTAAAGGAACACACTATGCATATTATCGAGTTAATATTCCCATTGGTTATGCAATATTAAAGTCAATTTAACGCTGGCGGTTTTCAAATAGTATTAAATGGAAAGCCGGTAAGCAATTTGCTTTCGTACCATCTTACATACGAAACGCAGCGATTCGCTCCAAAGAATATCGATACCCCTCGTTAACTCTCACTAACCGCACTCTTATTATTTCCTATCGCGCGACGATACTTTCGGTCTCGAAGATTTACATCGAGCTCTTTTCCCGCCGGTTTCGTTAGCTCGTATATCGCGGGCAGCATCGCGACAGAATGAATTAATTCCGCTCTCAACGGCTTGCGCAATCGAAATCCCACTATTTCCTCTCGCAAGGCCCGTTCGCGAGCGACTCTCCGTCTGACAGACGCGTTTATCGGGAGACGGATGCGCGCATTTTCAGCAGCAGATATTCGCGGTCACCGAGGTGTGCTGAATACGCGTGTGGGCGTCGAACGCGTCCGCTGCCAGAGGTGGGATGGGTTGGAGACTTACCGATGCGGTGATTGATAACGTTATCGATCATTGTGCCATGAAGCTTGGACCGCGTCGACGGAGACCACCGGCGTAACGTAGCGCCGTATGGGGAGACGAGTAAGGACGCTCTTCTCTGGAGTGACGAGACGCACGACGAAACGTAGCACGGGGCGGTTTGCCCTCATCGAGGGGGATGCTTGGCTGGAGCAAAGGAGCAAGCGGGAGGGTGTGTGGGAAGCGGCGTTAGTGGAGTATAAAAGACGTCCGTGGCAAAAACTGTGAAGCGCTCTGTAGAATTTTCAATAAGGCGGGGTCGGAAGAAGAAGATTAATGCAATGCCGCCGGGGGACCTTAGGAGACGACAGCGACATGACTGTCAAAAGAACATCCCTGGAGGCAGAGTCCATTCGCTCTCTTGCAGCAGCGCAACCCTCTCCGTTTCCACTCTCTCTTTCTCTCTTCCATTCTTTTCTCATATTCTCGTACTCTCGGCCTTCTGTCTTTCCTTCTGTCTTCTGGCTCTTCGTTTCTTCGCCAATCCCTGTTTGCCCTCCTCCTTCTTCTCTCCACTTTGCCTTTCTCTCTCTTCCTTTCTTCTGCCTTTCGACTAACCTTGTCCACCGATAATCGCCGTATACGCGCGCAGGTGCATCCATGTCTTCGGATTAACCAAGTGAAATAATTCGTTGGGAAGATAAAAAAAATCCGTACAACGTATGGCGAGCACTCGCCTCCGGCCCGACTCGATTATCAGGACTTCGGCGACCTCTCACGCGAATCTCAAAGCCCGAATCAATCAGTAGGCGCACCAAGCCAAATCAACCCTCCAACCTCTGGGGTGAATCCCGAGACAAACTGCGCTGTCTAGCTAGCAGCGTTCGATCAATCACGAACGGGCCGTCTACAGTATTAAGCTGACGTGCGTATTCATACATGCACGCACCCACATCACTGGGGAACACGCAACGAGCACCACCAAGTGGCATGCTTGACGATGCGAGAAAAAGATTGACTGGCACTCCCGAGTGAAATCGCGCCGAAACAAAAAAAGGAAGGCGGATCAGTTCGCTATCATGGCGAGGCGCGATTCTTACTTAAACAAGCCTGAAAAAAGTTTTAAAATTGTGGGTTACTCGTCCCTTTAAATTTATTATATCGCTTGGTGTCCAATTTTGCAAAATTGTTGTTTACGTTTAAGGAACACAATGCATCGTTGAATACGATCGATCAGATGCGCGCGCGTAAAATCAGTTATCCTGTCGGAAATATTTGACAGGGAATTTTTCTTAACCATCCAAAAAGCGCCACAAATTGACGAAATCACTGACGTGATCTCGGTTGTCTGCATTTAATGAAGATTTATTTTAGCGCCGGCTATCATACGCACGCAAACACAATTACAGCGCAAATCTCGATTCAATGCACGACGCGCATTTTAATGTAATATATGTACGTTTCATTCGGGGGAGATCGGGAAGTGTTATATGTATTCTGCTAGTCGTAAAATATTCCATAATACGCAGGAATAAGCGTATTCGTTTAAGTCTTGTCATTGTAATTTCTTCTGTCGTATAAAAAATGAGTTTACAGAATCATCAGAATCATATCGTGCTCGCGATATTTTTTTTGCATCAAATTTTCGAGACGGACAATGAGATTTTAATAATTGTTGCTGCCTGATCTTGTGCGTTAAGCCGCCACGTTTCCGTCGATAAACATATACCATTTCAGCAGCTCACGTTGCCGGATCCTGCAGCATCCGACGGATGGTAGAAGCGGAGAACATTGAGAGAAGAGCCAAAGTCTTTGGTACGAGCGCCAACTGCAGGTCGAATTACACGTGAGAAGCATTTTTTCGATCGGCATAATCGTGTTGGAAGAGGGAGAGGAAAAATTGTATATATTTCGATATTATTTTCAATCTTATGTGACATATCGGTTGTTTAACAAAGCAAATTGTTTTCTTATTAATTTTAGTCAATATTTTTCAAAATAAATGTACAGAAATGACATATTAAATTACTTGCAATTTTATTCAATACAATATCATAAAAATATTTTTATCAAATTAACGACAGAGACATTAAAAATGATGTTTATATCACGAAATTGTATTTATTGCGAATGCAATATTCTACAATTTAGTTTTATTAGAAATAAATAGACATGACTAGGAATATCATTAATTCTTTACTAATGACTTTTTATTGCAGCTGCAAAATGTAGCTATTAAACATAAATTTGTGCGTAATAAAACAAGATAAAAGTGCTGCACAAATTGTAGTTATATTCGTATATATTATATCAAAAAGATTGTTAAACATACAACATTAATAAGGATAAATATACGCTGGTAAAAATAAACCATCAATTAACGATTATCAATTAAGTTTTATACCTCTGACTGCTGTTAAATTTATATGAAAGATATATCACTTAATTAAAGAAAAATATTGAGTGATGTATCTTTCATATAAATACATAAAAATATTGTATTTACATAAAAGATACACTTTAAAGAAAAATATTGAACCTATTTAATGTAGTCTCATCAAAAGATATAATTATATTACTTTATATGGTTATAAAAAGAAACATAGAAAAAAAAGGATAAAACTCATGTCATATTATTCATAATTTTAGGAGTTACATCATTTTAATATTTTAACAGTAAGATGAAAATTATAACCATTTACATGCGTTTATAATTTTTATATTTTTCTACGAAAATCAAAATTTCGCTTCTTAGTATCTAAAATTTCTACCATTGATCTCACGTCTCTATCGCAAATTTAGCGGTCGCTCGCTGATTGATTGATTATTTAGTGGTCTACCTTAGCTCTTTACATGATTCCTATGTACGACAAACTGGAGAAGTAACTTAGGGTAAGGACAGGTATACACCTAGTAACTTATCAGCATCTCCTAATGCCACTTACGCGGAAGTTGGGGGAGGACAGTAACAACGTCCTTCTTTCTCTCCTTCAGGAGGGAGATTCCTTCAGGCACTCCTTTAGTAGAGCTTTAAACGGATGCGGCGTAATGCTCTCGGAAGCGTTCAACAGCTCGTCCGCAAGTCTCTGATATTCCTCCGCCTGCCTCTTCATCTCAGTCCGATAATACCGCTGTTCCTCCTCCAATTCGTGGCGTCTCGTCGTTTCGACGCATCTCTGCTGCTCCTTGAGTTCCAGTCCGTAACGAAGCGCCTTTTGTCTGCTCTCCTTCTGCTCCATCGCGGTCAAGTCAGCGTTCATCTCGATCTGTCTCTCGAGCGCTTCTCGCTCCTCCATCTTCAGCCGTCGTTCCTGTTCCTCCGCTTCCTGCCGCATTATCAGCTGTTCCTCCCGGCCGCGAAGAACTTCCTGTGCGGCGCACCGGCGAGCTTCCTTAAATTTCTTTAACGCGAGCTCGCGTCTTGCTTCGATGTCCTCGTACGACTTCCGAATGACGGTTTCCACCTCAAGATTCCGTTTGACTTCCTCCTGCTGCAAGTCTTCCAGATACTTGAGATAGGAGTCTAATTCCGCACGAAGGATCGCAGTGTCCTGTTTCGCGCGAGCCTTCTCCCTGGCCAGTTCTTCCTCGGCCAGTGTTATGAATGCACGATCCACTATGGCTTCCTCGCGGGTACGTTCGGCGAGGAACTTTTTCGCCGTCAGGATCTGCTCCTCGAGTTCCTTCTTCAACTTTTCCCGCTTTTGCCTTTCCATCTCGAGATTCCTTAACTCCGCTCGACGCATATCCTCCCATAGTCGCTCCAGATGCTCCTGTTCGTCTCTTTCAACTCGCTTCCTCTCGTCGTCCAACGCCAACTTGTCCGCCACTTGCTTGGCTAAAGTGGACACTGTTTCTTGCTGGGCTAAAGTCCGTCTCTCCGACTCCTCTGTCTCTTTGTGCCTCTTTGCCTCGGTCTCCTTCAGCATTATCTCATGCCAGACAGTGTCCAGTTCTTTCTCCGCTAATCTCTTTGCTTCGTTGTTCGCTATTTGTGCCACGTTACATTGCTTTGCGTTAATCGCGGATCTTCTCGACAATTCTTGCTTAATATCTGGACACGAGGCTAAATATCGTTGTAATTGTTTAGCAGCTACCGTCGCTTCGTGTTCCTCGTCATGCCGTTTCCTCAACTCCTCTGTTCTCGCAAGCATCTCTTCGAATCGGGCGCACTCATCCCGCTGCGCCACTTCCATGATCTCTTTCGTTAAATTAGCCTCCTCGCTCGATATGAGATCACGTAGTTTTCCCCTACGCGCCTGTAGATTCTCTTCATACACCGACATGTCTGGAGATTAGTCGTGTTAACGCCTAGTAATTATCACCGTTCAGCGGCTTTTATTATGCAAAGGTAAATGGTAACTAAATGCCTTAATATCCAAACGGACATGATTTATGTGTGACGATAAAAATGAAAAATGAATAAATTTTTGAAGAGAGAGAGAAAGAAGCTATTTAATTTTACTCTTATTTCGATTCTTTAAAAATGTAACATTAATTAATTCTACAAGAGGAGATATATACATCCTAATTATTTTGCAAAATTATGTCTATTTTTAATATTTAATAGATTCTATCATATATTTTAATATTTAATAAATTATTCTATCATATAAAAAAATAACAAGTGCAAAATTATATGTAACATTTATTCATAATATTCTAACAAGAATGTCTGTAAGTCTTTTAAAGAAACATTTTATCTTCTTCATCTATCTTTTACTTCCATTTAAGTTTTTTTAAGAAATGTAAATGTAATAGAAAAAAAAAACCACATCAGTGATAATACCTTGTTGGACTCGTTGGTGAAGATTCTTGTTCCTGATTTTCCGATCGGTTTCTTTCTCGAAGTCCAGAGTTTTAAGTAACTGGTCGTATTCCCTCTTCTCCTCCTCTGTGCCTTCGAAGATAGATCTACCCAAACCATGATGCTTCGCAATGTGGCAACTTTTGCGTTCGCGCAACTTGTGCCCGTAAGATATATTTGCCGTGCCGGGAACGTCAATGGGATACTTTCTCGCTTTGGGTAAACTGCATTGTACTTTAGGAACTAAACTCATCTTTGAAGTTAACCATAAAAAATGACAAAACAAAAAACCTCAAAAAAGTCGATAAATGTCTTTCATGAATATCACACGTCACACGTACCACAGATACTGATAATGCGTATTTCAGATTCGCCAACTCGTTTGCAGTTACGGTTGCTATGACGATATACGCATTTATCGAACTAACATTTTTTGAAGTGAAACGGACGATAGAAAATAAAAAAATAGAATAAAGAAATTCACTTTTACCCAGTCATTTATGTGTTTTCGTTATGGTTAAACTAAAATAATGACAATTAATTATGCGTATATGTACATGTATGTACATAAATATATATATATTTCTTTTTTTCAATGTCATCGCGTGAATTAAAACATCTGGATTTAAGGATTTATGTAGATTATCGCGATAGATTTAGAATTTTAGTGTACGTATTTCAAAGTTGTTTGCATCAGTGGAAATCTGTACAGCTCGAAATAATGCGCCCGCGGCGATGTATGCAATGTAATATCCGTACCGGAATGATCGAATATTCGATATTCCCAAATTAGATAGGAAATCTAATATGATCGGTGAGATTATATAGTTGCTACATAAATAGCATGCACGGTTATTAGGTATGACTGATTAAATCAAGATTGCAAATGCATAGGCATTTGCTCTTTATTATTGACATATGTCCTATTATCCGAAAATTTCTTCATTTCTGTGCTCGTATGTAGCGTGAATCGAGATAAGCGAGTTTTAGATCGCGTAGATTAGGAATACATGAATAAATACTGTCCTGTATCATAATGGCACTGCATGTTAATTAATGTACATTGATTTCGCGCCGCAATGCAAATTTATTTAATAAAAATGTCATACAAAGTATCAAGACGCGAAAAAAGTACCTTCTATTAGGTATCAAATATGTGTAAAATAATTCTTTTAATTGTAATATGTATAGATCTTCTGTTACATACGTGTGCCAAATCTCATATTAAATCTGTAACACAATTTTACATATCTATAATTACGTCTAATTATTTTCGTAGTCAAATAAAGGTTTCAACAATAAAATGAAAATATGCACTTTATTTTGCGCAGGAATGTAATACATTACATTCAATATAATACTCCAAAATGAAATCTATCATAAATTTATAACTGATATCTTACTTTATAATAATCACATTTGAATATAAACTAAAAATCATTCCTATAGAGAGATAAAAATGATTCAGATGTAATTAAATATAAAGTAGTTAAATACAATGACATCTAGCGAAATTCAATAGCTATCATATATCAATTATTAGTTTCCAGTAAATTTAAATTTTGAAAATTATTATATATAATAATATATATAATAATATATATAATAATATTATATAAAAAATCGTACGTATGTGTGTGTGAATTTTCTATTACATCAAATATTGATTTGATACGAATATAATTAGATTTTCATTTTATTTTATTTGTTCTATTATCGAGGTAATACTGCGCCACAAAGCAATTAATCTTTATGGCATTTTGCGATACAGCTCATTAACAATTTATACATAATTTCGAGAGCATCGCTGTTTTTTTGTATTTTTTATTCCATTAGCATAAATTGATATGCCTATATAAATAATAATACTTCTCAGTTGTAGAAGAATACAAAATTGCAAGAAACATAAAGCAAATCATGTGAATCGTCATCATCGTCATGTTGGATAAAGTAAATAACGGAAGCATAATTATATAAAAATTGTAATAAATGGGGTTTCACTTGCTATATAAGAAAATGTGAAAAGAGCGATCACTCAAGCGAGCATTATATATTCACATAGATACATAAGTAATAGTATGTGTGTGTGTGTGTGTGTGTGTGTGTGTGTGTATGTATGTACGAATGACGATAAATAAAACATTTGAGCTTGCGTGTATGGATATATATATTTGACAAATATAGTGCTATGGAAAATTGAGCGTTTCAAAATCATTTAATACCTTTTCAGTTCGTTCGAACATCGTAACGAGTTAAATCATTCATCGAAAACGATCACGTGTACTTGCGAAAATAATAGCGAGTTCGCCAAATTGTGGCATGACTCGGAATTATTGTGAAAAATTATCCCTTTATATCTTTTTTTTCTGGAAGAGAGCCTCGAGGAAGAGATTTTTCGTGAATGGCTATCTCCTCGAAATTTCTTTGCTCACAGAAAGACAAAAGCGAAATAGTCGAAGCAAAATTACTAAGGCGTCGAACTGCTGCCGGTATTTGCTGACGTAATCCCCGTCGATGGCGGAACGGTTGCTGTCATTGTTGGTGGCGCGTAGGGACTTCCACAAAGTTGGTCGGCTATACGTCCACCCTCACGAAGACCGCTGAGGAATGCGCCATGTACGGTGGCTGGATAATTCCGTATAGTATGCTCCCCTGAAAACCCATCATGTAAATAGGTCAACGTGCACTTTCGTGAAAAAAGTTTATTACGACGTGACATTTATCTTAGACGAATTTGTTATATTTTACATCGCCATTATATTCTCTCTTGTTTATCTATTTTTTTCTGCTGTTTATTACATTTCGTTAAATCCCCGCGAGCGCTAATTCACCTTGTTTATCAATGACCAACATTTCGCGAATAGTAGGATCTTTAAACAGCGTTAACACGGAATTACTGCGCACACTGCGTCGGGAGCGGAGTATCGTAGCGAGGCAAATTGCATCGCGCATCAATCGCAACGTTCCGCAAACGCGAGCGACGCTTACGTATATTTACGGGGAACGCGCAAACACGCGCGATGGCAAACACAAATATAATTCTCCGTCAGAGCAGAACTTAAAAAGCCGTTTAAGTTTCTCACGTCCCGGCAATATGCAATGTCGTGAAGAGTATCGATTTAATATTTACCTGCGAAGAAGACTCTCGGTTGCGGCGGGGGCTGATTGAGTAGATGCGGAGGTGACACGGGTGCTGCCAAAAGATCGTAATCGCTACCGGAACTTCCGACCGCGACAAAACTGTAGGATCCTCGTGCCCAAGGATCGGCCCGCCACCTCGTAACGACGCTTTCGCGCGGCTGAGGCACCACTTGGTTCCCAAAAATGCCCTGCGAAAGCAAAAAGTCTGTCTTCAACCCTTTTTATCCTTTTTTCCTCCGTGAAATACAAAGATTATGAGTGTAAGATAATATGCGATCTGATGCAGGGTGCGTTACTACGCTTAAGCTAAGTAAAACCGGCTATCCGGCACGTCTTTTACCCTCCCTGCACGCTCTAACTAGAAATTTCATTCACTTACTTTCAAGACGGCGATGCAACGGCCCACGATAACATCGTCACTGACATTTTCCATTACGCAAGCCGCTTCACCGGCGACGAGGGCCAATAGGACCGGCGCCTTGTATAAATTCCAGAACAAGAAGAGTTCACCGCGCGACGCGGTGGTACTTCCCACATGGCCGAACAAATTGGCCGTTGGATCCCAGAAAATGCGTTCGAAGCATAGCACTACCTGAGAGATTAAAGGAAAAATTACAGGGGTGAAATTATATCGAAATACAAACGAAAACTTTTTTCCGAAATTCTGACATTTGCGACATTTTTGCATTAGAACGAGTTGCAGGTAGAGAGCACCGGTTGAAAAAATTTGCGAACAAATAGCATTCGAGCTTAAAGAGTACAAAAAGCCAAAAAAAATATCTAATACGTAGAATATTTTTATCCCTAGAATATTTTTAAATATTATTATTATATAATAACTGAGTATATAAAATAATTGATGTTATTTCGTTATAATCTTGCCTATTAGCAAAAAAGCCATTTGATTCAAAGTTATAACTAAGATTATAATCTATTATAACTTAATGCTTCTCTTTATTAAATGATAGTAATTATCGAATAAATATTTTAATATTTTTTTAAGTAGTTAATTTACTTGTGTGTCAGTATTTAATACAATTTTACTCATTAAATTTAATTACTGAATGAATTAAACTTTACATACCAAGTTTTTCAATATTACATTTATCAATTTATCAAAAAGATCTAAACAATTTTGATAAATTGTTTATAATAATATAATCCCTCGAGTTTTGTAAAATTTTGACTTGTTCGTTTCTTTTCGAGTACGTAATTGATATTATTTAATTTGTCACTGACGTATATTAAATTTTTGTTGAATTTCAATGTGATCCTCGCTCGTTAAAAGAACACACGTTAATTGCTATTGAAATCTGCCACTAAGCGATCAGTGATAAGTCTTAATGCGCAATTATGCAGTCCTAATACTCTTACACCAACGCTCGTCAGAATCATCCGCTGTCGCGAGCGGCATAAATTAGACCCCTTTAGGGACGATAGCGACTTGTCGAAGCGCATACACACACAAACACATACACACGTTCACGCTCACCTTATTTAAATTGCCAAAGCCAAGTCGTTGAATAGCTTGAGCTTTCCAGTCCGGTAGCGGCGGATTGAAGGTGACTCCGGAAGGCGGTGCGGAAGTCTTGAGAACGCCAAGGGGTAGCGTAACCAAAACGGCGTCCGCTTTATAAACAGTGTGATTTGTGTGCGGACTGCGCGAGGGTGCGGCCCATACTTCTACGCCATTTGGCCCGTATCGCACCGCCCTGGCAGCTGTGTTCAATCGAATATCAAGTCCTTCCGAAAGAGCAACAGGTACGCAAGAATAACCGTTGCGAACTGCAAGGTAAAAGGAATAAAAAAGCGGATCAGTATTCAAATTTATTGTAATATCATACCGGATTGAGAAAGGTAGAAAGATTTTTATTTTATATATATATATATATAATACACACACATACATACACACACATATACGCAATAGTGAGATCATGAAGAGCGCATAAGGGGACGAGTCCACGAGAAGATATTCGGAAAGAAGACTACCATTCGGAAGGATAGTCACGTAAGAACGCAAGATGGGGCGCATTTAATTGAAACTAGGTCGTTGCGTTAAGAGTTTCGTTATACGCTCCTTTGATTTTGAAGATACGGCAATATGCTGAATTGGCATATCCCAGCACGTATGCCTCGACGTACGCTTCAACGCCGAGAAAAGTAGATTGAAACAAGAGGCTCTCGTTCGTTATCAAAAGACCTCCCTCGTGAACGTAAATATCCGTTCCGCGCGGCAATGTTATACTGGATGCAATACGGGCCCCATTATGACTTAATTGGATATTTCGCGTAACGTGCGCTTAAATCAGGGCACCTGACGCGGACCTAAATTCTCGTAAGCACATTCGAACTCCATAACATCGAGGCGTGTACTAATAATGATACACAGGCGTCTCCACTTAGGGGGTTAATTATGTTGATGGCTACCACGGCGCTAACAAGCACTCTCCTATCGGCGCTGCATCCCATTTCAGAAATTTAAATTTACGCGTGCGCTATGTCAGGCTGAAAGCACGGGCTAATTTAAATTAGCACGTTTCGGGAGAGGGAGCGTGCATTATCACGATATTTCGAACGGCGGAATGCCCCTTCGAGGGACCGGCGGTACATATTGATTACGCGTAACGTGTCGAACGTCCACGAGATACGATCGACGAAATGTTGCCGCAACCTTGGCCGGCAGCTAATGATCAGTGCGTTCTATCGGGTTCGTTCATGGCGCTGCCATTACCTCCGGCCGGAGGCTGTCGATGTTAACCGGCCGGAATCGATAAATCATGACACATACGGCATGACGTCGTCGTCAAATTTATCCCGCTGCCATAGTAAACGTAACCGGAAATGTTCCCGAATGCCGTACGTGTGCGCGACAGCTAATGACAAACCACGCGATGAATTAGTCGTTACATCGATCCCGCATCGTCTGTCTCGTTGAACGAATCAACAGACGTATAATGCTGACGATGGCTGCAAGGAAATATTTCGCAGATTCGATACAATTGCAAAAATCGGTTTTAATAAAGCATCAAATGTAAGGAAATTGCTTTTCAATATATCTTTTGAATTATGATTCCTGAATTATATTACAAAAAGATTAATACATACATAAATTGCATATATTTTATTAATTAATTTTACATTTTAGAATTTTGTATTATTCAATCCAGGATAATTATTAAAATTTCTTAGGAAAATAATTAAATAAAAAAATTTATCTGCTAGTGGAAATATTATGATACATTTGAATGAAAAATTGAAAAACAAAAAAACGGAGTAAAATAGAATATATTTTCAATTATTGTGTTTTCTTCAACAGGAATGACGTGCATAATGCCAATATATTAAAAATGAAAAATAAATATTTGTTATGATACTTTGAAAAAGCATTAACTCAATTAGATAATCGATTATCGCGGGCTGCCACTCGACATGCTCGACTGTATCTGACGTTGATTACTGAAACCGTTCATAATAAGCGAGAGAATATTCAACAACCGTTCCGTCGGGGAATGATTCGAATTCACGAAAATTATGGTAAGTCGAGTTTCTGCTTCTAACTTACGAGAATGGGAAATTAATTCCTCGCTGCGAGGATGGACCCGTGATTCGAAATCGTTAATGGAGAGGATAAACTGATCCATTAATCTCGCTTCTTCTGATCATACGTCAAGCGTGTGGAGGAACTCGATGACGATGCGCCTCCGTGCAGAGAAAGAGAAAGAGAAAAAGCGGTTGGTGAAGGAGAGACTCTTTTGAATGCCGGAAGTTTTTTCCCTCCGACGAAGAAGAAGACACGATGACTATCCTCGGTCGAGCGAACCGCGCTTTCGCACGGAAACGCGTTACGGTGAGCCAACTTTCGGGACAAGGGAAAGGCAAATATTTAGAAGGCAGTCTAGCATAGGTAGCCGAGATCCGTTCCGTCTTAGGATGGAACGAACAGCGACGGGAGGCTTTCCTATCGTAACAGAGAGAAAAGGGGATACAATCCAGGCGCGCGGTGAAGAAAGTCGGGACTTTGCCGGCGCCGCTCGGAGTGCCCTTCTCCGGGGCACCTTTTCTCGTTCTATCTCGACCATCGGCCCCATATACGCCACCCTCTCGCCCGTGTGTCTTGTCTTCCGTTTGATCTTTGCTCGCAGTATTTTTTGACGGCGAGTCGAACAATTTGTATGCCGCGGTGGTTTTCAATTTACATTTAAATTGGTTGCTTATGGCGTTCTGTCGTCTCGACGGGAGTCGAACCGAGAAGGCGGAGGAGAGCAGGAGAACCGCCGCAGCCGCCGCCGTTGCACGGCGTCGGGGAACAGTCAAATACTGAAACGGCCTCGCGAACGTGTGGCGGAACTCTTGCCGGGTTCAATGTACCGGCGCCGGTACTTTTTTGCCGGATACGAGCGCCCGCGAGAGAGGAGCGCGAGCGAGCGAGAGGAAAAGCGAGGGAAGGAGCAGGAGAGAAAGAGGGAGAGAGCTCGCCACGATGCTTTTCTTGTTCACTCATCCGTTATATCAACATTCCGAATCGCGGCTCTCAACATATATACGGCAAAATGAGCGAACGCGAGAAAGGACGAGAAGAGAGTTGTTCGTCCGTTTTCGCGCCGTGAAATTTCGGAAGTTCGACCACCGCGCGTTCTTGGGACAAGAGTGTTCTTTGACGATTGTGTCCGGACGACACATCCGTCGATCGCTAGAAAGAGCGCTCTATGAGGAAGCAAATTGGGGAAGATGCAATATCCTCGTATGTCAAATTATAGAACGAATTTAAAAACCTTCGAAATTTTTTTTTTTTTACCTTACATACATAGAATTTCGTTTTGAAATCTGACTGCTTCGTGCCGTTTCCGAGATCGCTCGACGCAGCTTGACGGATTAGATTTACGCCACTCTCTCGAAAAACTCTCCCCCGATGGTGGAGTTTACCATTTGAATGTAAACATAATGAAGCGTACACAGGCGCGATATAAATACGCCGGGAAATACGCAGGGTGAAATTCGATACAAGAGTCGTGAGAGCTTTTCTTTTTTATTCGCTTTCAATCTTGCACGTCTCGCGAAAGAGGTTCGCGCGCGGAGCGCTTTTCTTGCTCACCCATCCGTTATATCAACATTCTAAATCGCAAGTCCCGAAGGTATACAACGCGCAGCTAAAGGCAACTGTTGATACCTTATAGATTGGAAACTTCGGTGGTGCGAGGTAACGCGAAGGTTTTCACCCCCTTAGCTTCGTGCATCTCGCCCGAACGGGCCATACATCACTTTATTATCGCGCTGTAATTGTATTTTTTTTTTTAAACGTACCCCCGCTGCATCTCGCCTCCGCATCGTGATTCGACGTGCAATAATTCTTGCTATCGTTTCATCGATACGCGTTTCTGCCGGTAATAATAATCTACGGCTAAACATGTTGCGCTCATTGTTTTATTGAAATTTGCTGTGAGACAAAGTTAAACCGCATCAACGCAACTAGGGAACTAGGCACAATGATAAAGAATAGTTCGCGCAAAAGTTCAGTCAGTAACTTCGCAAATTTCATTTCCTAAGTTCAAAGAAGGTTACCTATTGCTTATTGATTATTCTCGTAAATGCATTTGCATAATTTAAAAATTTTCTTTGCTTGGTGTAAAAGTATCCTGCTGAAGTAACTTGATTTCGCACATCTTATGGCAATGTATACAGAGTAACTTTTATTAACTGTAATTTAAGAACCTCTCGGACGTCTATAAGAGAAAAAAATTTTAAACTTGATTCGAGTCGTGAGAGATGATATTTACAGCTGTATGTGATATATATGCGTACAAAATTTTACTACGAATAATGATATAATATGTAACATCACATTCGATAAATTAAGCGAATTAGAAGTAGCATAAATATTATTATTTTTGTGCTTATGCAGAACAGAAGTTTTCTACGGAATTTTCTATAGCATATTTTTCCTCTGCCTATTCATTATGCCAACATTAATTACGATGTGACTCGAGAGGAAGGGAGAGAAAACATAATGAAGTTGTCTTATTACCAAATAATATCATCATATACACGGCTGGTGTGCTATATAGACGTACATAATATCACACATATTGTGTATTGTGTATTGTCTATATTGTCAAAATCTAAAATGTGTAATGCATAATGTGTATATTGGTGGATTTACGAGATTAAAAGACAAAATTGTTAAATTATGTTATATTTCGATTTCTTATCTTGAAATTATAAATGCGCGAATCTAGCGTTCTTTTTAATCAAATATATAGCTATTTTTCAAAATTGACACATTTAAAAAATATCATATCTTCACACATACGTACAACAAAAATAGTTTTAAAAATTTGATTGATGTGCGCGCGCGTATGTGTGTATGTATGTATAATATATTCTATTCTATTTGCAACTTTCTCGTATTCTTGTCCATTCGAATTTAGCGACAACGTTCTGTATAATATGTACAGATAAAGATAAAGTTAATTGGAATCGCTGCAATACTTATGATACTCCCTAGAGAAGTAAACACCTGGAAGATGCAACATGCATTTCTAGATCGTGCTTAAGTAACGTAAGGAGATCGATATCGGGATACAATTTATTACGATTGTTACATTCTGTGCAAATGAGCTTGTACATATATATCTCGTACAAATGTATTTTCTATGTTCTCACCAAACGATATAAAGCGATCTCGTATGCCATTGTATATCTATGTATAGATGTTATCTTTGCAATTGAGTGTCAAATCATGTGCGAGATCGCGGTATCAACCTCTGAAATATCTAGCACAATTGCTGTCATTAATTCCATAATATGTGATTAATTAATTGTTTAAAAAATATAATTAATATGTGTAAAAGATGATATGTAAGCATTAAAAATACAAACGCAGCATTTTGTAAAAAATTGCTTGATGACTGAAACTTATAAAATTTTTTCTTTTTAATTTGATATATTTTTCGCAATCAATCTCCCTCTTCATCTTGCTTAAATACAATTTAAATAAATTCAAGTAATTTCCGTTAAAAAAACGAACTTTCTCTCTTTAGGCGATAATTATCGCAAGATTGATTTGCGTTTCACCGCGCTCTGCGCAAGCCGAATTCCAAACCGGTTTGACGCTGGGACGCGCGGAGCATTTTACACCATACTGGCATAATTGGTAGCGAGCGCAAACGATTTTTAAGGCTACTTTGTACTTAATCGAGTTTTCGCGGAAGCTTACTGACGAAGAAGGCTACGACCCTGGCGAAATACAGAAGCTGCTTTCCAGCTGGTATCGATAAAACGGGCGTGGCCGCTTGTGATAAATACGCACACACGGCGGATGTGTAAATCATAAACAGCCTATTAATTTAAGTGATATTAATAAGTCCGAATATTACGTGGCGCGCAACGCAGCGCGGCCTAACAACCTCAATATTCATATTACCGATGCATATGCATGTTATGTGCCGAAATATTTTATAATTGTTGCACCTCGCAAGTTACCGAATTATCGGTAATCCAGAAAAAAAAGGTACGCGTCGTTCCGCCGGTGCACCGTAACGTATAATTATCGAAATGGCGAGCCGCTTATTAATACATTGTTGACGGGATGTAGACCGGTTAGGGAGGTAATCGATGTTCGCATGTATCTTCCATGTATCGCAAATACGTAAATTTTAAACAAGGTGTTTCAAAATTACGGCCACTTTTAGGTCCATATGCTTTCTTCAATCTGGATGCGATTTAGCTGCCAATATAAAAATGTCATTATCACTTCGAAATGATTTTATTCGTTTTCGCATAATATTCACAATAAACTATTATTATTCGCAGAAGATTTATGAATAGAGATTTCTGTTGAACATTTTTTTCTAATTAAATAAATTCGGTTTCGAGATCATAAATAAATAAAAAGAGATAAAATAAAAGAGATTCATTTGGAATTTTCCCTGTGAAAATAGCGATGCACGTTACCTGCAATTGTCCGAGTTCACGCGGATAAGTCGTCCTGTTTTAGATCGGCATTATCGCTGGCAATGGACGACTTGCAGCGCGGTTAATGCGACGTCAGTGATTATGTCGCATATCACTGCACCCTATTCGAGCGTAAAAGCGTAACTTGGAGAACGCACACCAGGAGAATCGTCTTGCTCATAATTATCAAACGCGCCACCATCTCCACTCCGTTTGTCGTGGTCGGATAATTAAACCCGGAACTCCCGAGCTCGTTCAACGCTATCGGTAGCTCCCCGATTACGCTACGTTACGGAGGATTAGGACCGCCCGCGCAATTGCAAGGGCGGTAAGTGGATTAGGCAGGTACGGCGAAACGGGGGAATAAAGAAATCGGATAAAAAAGAAGATGTGAGAGGAGGAGTAACAGAGAAACATGAGGCAGTGAGAAAGATGGAAGGGCGAAAGCAGGGAAAAAGTTAGCGGAGCGGAGGAAGGAGCTCGCGAAGGTTCGTTCGCGCGGCAAGAGAGGATATTTGAATACGACTATACCGCGAGAGTAAATCGTCTCGTCCGCAAACGAGCAGCGAGCTACACAAGAAACGCATTTGCCTGTCCCCGATGGTGGGAGAGTAGAAGGCCCATGATACGGCATGACGCGGGGAAGGGAGATTTTCGCTGCGAGGAAGGAACGTTGGGGATAGAGGTACCCGACAAGGCCCCCACGGTAAGTCCCCTTCGCGCAAAAGGGGAGCTCGCTATCAACCGAGCTATCTCCCACCACCCGTAGCAGTTGCACCGTAATATATAGGCCGTATCTCAAGCCCGCAAATTGCCTTTTTAAACACAACAAGACGGCCGTACCCCTCTTTCAATTTACGTGAGTCCCTTTTTCGCGTGCGCGGTCCATGCCGTTTGCCTCGGAAATCCCCACCCGACTGGTTATTCCTATCCCCCTCTTCCATGCTCGGCGGTCGTACCTTCGCCACCCTTCGCCGCCATCGTCGTCGACGCCATCGAGGACTCCCTTCGTGCACACATATCCCCTCCGTACGACGTGCACGGTCGTACGATTCTTTCAAAAAAAGCGTGTCGTACATTATCGTTGTAATTACAAATGGAATAATCGGATACGGTGACAGCGTCCCGGCTACCGAAGAGAGAATTTCATGCGACTTTTACCTAGCGAGGTGCTAAAGGGATACTTTACGAAGGATGTTATAAATGACAGTAGGAATTCTTCTTTGCAAACCGAAGATTAATATAGTCTTATTATTCTATATATCAGTAGTTTGATAATTTAAATTATAACATTTATAATGCAATTTTGCAATTTATTATGGAAGTAAAACAGAAGAAAAGAATAGTACGAATATTCAATGTTTGTCAAAACGCGTAATTTGAATGTGGGAATTTTTTAAATCGCGATAACGGATAAAAAATATACTTCCTATAAATATACATTTAATTACATAAATAAATTTATGTTTATCGTGTATTATATTATATATGGTTGTAAAATAAATTATGGTACAATAGAAGTCGATGTATTAAAGCGATAAGAGCATAGTTATGAGTCAATAGATATGTACACGTCTCCTGCTTGCCTAAACGCATTGACAGTTTGAATAGGCGTCGATATTTACATGCTTGTACATATTTATTTTCTCTCGGTAAATTTACATTGTGCCGTAGATCAAACGGCTGGCGGGGCAAATATGTGTTTTGTTCGTGGCCGTGTTTTGGGATCGTGAGATTTATATACGTCTCAAACGCGCGTCCCGAGGTACGAGAGAAACATAAAATATCGCATGGTATGGCGGATATTCTTACCGAGCCATCGACAGTCTGGTGTTGCGAGTTATCGTATATTACAAATGAATTAAAATTAATGAAAGGTTTCCTGGTGTAAACAGATATGGAACGACAATTATACATCGCTGCATGTACATTGCTACATCGTTATATGAACGAGAATAGCACGAGGTATGTCGGAGCAGTTTGTTTATTTACTGTACAATACGTTTTCAAGCAAATGCAACGAGATTCCGAAGCCACACAGCGAGCTGGAAAAGTCGTCGCGTTTATCAGAGCAGAGCGCTTACGTAAGAAGGCAGATACGACCGAATCGGTTTTCTTATTGCAAAAGTACCTATGTCGGAATAATCGCGTACAACATAATTCGATCCCGCTGGGACATTTCGAGGTAGTTGTCCATGCGTGAAAAAATGCGCGTCTCGAGATTTCAATTTGCAGAAGATGGTGATTCGTTCAAGTGGAATAATTAGAGGAAGCGAAAAAAACGGAAAACCCATAGGATTTTAATCGTAATAAGACATCAAGGATAAAAGATCCTTCTCTCCTTTTCTCTCTCTCTCTCTCTCTCTTTCTCTCCGCAACAGTGAGAGAAAAATGGGCTTAGCGTGTAGTTAAGCGATCGCGCGGTTGACTCGACAAGATTGTCGATTTATGTTTACATACTCGTTTTACGCGAGACCTCGATAATTAGAGTAGTTACCCCGTACTCGTACGTAACGTGCACATGAAGGGGAGATGCCCCGACTGCGGCCGGATGATGCAGGCGAGGATTTAAAAATGGGAGCACGAAGAGTGTTGAAGGTTTAAACGAGGAGCGATTAATCCCTCCGGGGAACGCGGTCTGAAATTGGCGTATAGTCTTCTGCGCGTTATCTTCGATCGTAAAGCATCGTCATCGGCCCGATACACTTCGCGGATCGCTTATTCATCCTCCTCACGAGTCAATATAACCACGGCGTCCCGAATCCTTTCCCTCTCTCGTTATTTCATCGAGAATTTGTCCGTTTTAAGTTGACGTCGAGCTGTCACGACAAATGAAAAGAAGAGAAAGAACCGGGCATCTCTCTTTGTGTGCATAGGTTAATTTGTATACACAGTTATGCATACAATTAATGTCCTTCGCAGCACGATGCGTTCACGTGAGATAATATGATCACGTTGAAACAAGCTCGGATAGTCGATAATTAATCGCTGCAATAATGAAGGCATTAAACCAATTAACGCTTACGGTTATAAATGCATCCATTTGCTCGCTTGATTCGCGTCTAGTTTGTATTTAGTAACGACATTTATTATATAGTTTCAACGTGATCGAGTTATTATTTATAACCATATGAATGCGTTAAAACGCGTTAAATCATTACGGCGCATCTCTCTCGTGGTTACGAAATACCCACTGTAAACAATCGGAATTCCGTAAAGCTCTTGTGTCTTTTACGAGAAACGAAATATCGTGTACATCTCTTTCCCTAAAGATAGGCAATCCCGCAAGCACGTAAGAAAGAATTTCACATGCAGCAAGGGATCTTATATGAAGAGGAGAGAAAAGTAAATATGAATAAGGCGCATTTACGACAATTTAAATATTAAAATGCGGCGTATTTTGACACACAAATGTTGAATAAATAAAAATATAAGATAACTTGCGTCCCAAGCTCTCCTCACAATCAAAATTGATCCAATTATTTTTATAAATGAGACTGTGAAGAGTCTCAATAATATTCTTAATGATAACAATGATAATGTCAACGTAACTGCGTAACTGACAATGCGTCGCGGACGTCAAGGCGCCGTATCGCGGTAACGAAAGAGCGGGCGTTCCTGAGCCGTCGTCAAACCGGAGCCGGTGATGAAGACTACGTGGCGCGAGGCAGGCAACCGAGGAGGCAAGGGCGACGGAGGACGGCCGTCCCGTAATTGAGTTAAAATTATTTCCACCCGGGCGCACAGAGCGCGGTCATTACGGCGGTTAGCCCGCGCATATACGATCGAAGGGGCGAAGAGTCGGGCGCGGACGGGACGAGGGCCGAGAAGCTTTCCGGGTGGCGACTTTTTCTGGTTTGATGATCACTGTCGGAGGAGAGCGAGCGGGCGAAGGGCCCCGCTTACCGAGCCGCCTCTCGCGCTCTCACCTTCGCGCGTCGCTCCATCAATCTCTCGTAACCCACCGTGCCGTTTTTACCGGCTCGAAATTTATTACACCGCAGGCCCTCTCCCGCCTCGTCTCTCCCCCGCCATTCGCGCGGGGCGGCAAATTTCTCTTGTTCTCTCTCTCTCCCTCCCGTGCAGGAATGCGTCGTCGGCGAGCGATCAGCTCCACGGCGATATGCCACGCACCTTCCCCTTCTTTATTCCCGTACTCCCGAGGGGGAGATCCATCTGACAGATCTGTATTTCCCGTCGCCGCTGGGCAATCGAGCTTTCGTCAGTTGACGCCGACGGACAGGACACGATGATTCGCGGCGGGTAGCTTCCCACGCGACGGTTTTGACGGAACGACCGCGAACATTTTGCGGACGAGACGCGGGCATCGTTTCGGTTTTATCGACGAAAACTCGATTGCGGACGAACGGGCGGGCGGGCGGACAGGCAAGACCGTTCCCGCAACCCTGGGGGGATACTTCGTCGAGTTGTTGAACGTCGAATTCCGTGCCGTCGACTCCGATTTTTTAACCAATCGGTGTTTACCTGGCCGGAGAGTATTGGCGCACGCTACACGCTTATGCCGCGAATACGAGAGACGCGCTTTTACCCCCCCGTTAAACAATTACCGTCCTGCTATATCGCGACGCAACGTTTCGCTGGAATGCTATTTGATAACCGTTAAAAATGGTTATCGAGGGAGAAGGTGGAGCGTAAAAATTCACCGTCGAAATCTGATAAACGAAATAATCGTTACTTTCGTCGAGCTTTGAAATTCCAGCGGCGAGGTTCCGCGAAACCACGTGAGCGTAATGCGAAATATAACGCAAATCCCGGTATCGTAGTATCAGTAAAAATGTTAACTTTTGCATTTTTTTTTTTCTACTCGAAACTTGATATTACTATTCCGCGCGCGTGACGAATCAAATTATGTGTAACACAGCGCGATTTACTTTAAAAAGTAGCTTCATTGATCCGCGTAACTCTCTCGTTTCTATTTTGCTTTTATTAACGTGGCGAAACGGGATGCATTCATTATAACCGATTTACAACGTGTGCACGGTCGTACACGTCGTAACTTTAACACAGACCGTTAGCCTGTCGATTATATTCTGTAATAGGTACATATAACGGCGAGTATATTTCCCGGAATAAAAAGAGGCTACACTATACCTTAATATATCAGATTATCTTCGATCGGCTTTATAACGATAATTCAACTCGTTCTTAACGAGCGTCGGTTTTTCTGGCAGCCTAATGGCGACTTTCTCCCGTTTGTTGCGCGTTCGATCGTATCTCGTTCGAGAATTAATTAATGTCAGCGTCATTGGAGAGTCTGCGAAATTCTCACGAAATGCACACAAATCTGCACGAACGGACCCCAATATCTCCCGCGCACGTTTAGAAAGGCGTCATTAACGCCAGGTGTCGTAAATGAACGCGAGCGAATAATCGCCTTTGCACAATTCATCTTGAGAAACGAAGATCGGAATGTGCAGTTTATAATTATCTCATAAATATCAGCCTTGAAAGTTCATTCTTGTTCGCTAAATTCAAAAACTATATTAAACTGTAAATAATTATAAAATGATATTAAAATTAAGATATACCTTTATATCACGGTTATCCAAATTACAAAAATTACTAGCCTCAATTGTGTAATTTTTTAAGATATTCTCCCTGTTATCTCTATTACCTCTATTACTATCTCCTTCGTTAGCGAGAAAGCTTTGTAGAAATTAACCGCATATTTTCGGACGCGGTCGCCCCGCGTGACGTAATTAGCCGGAATCTCGTTCTTGATAGCCCGTTGTACGGCCATATCCGGACCGCTCGGCGGTTTACCGCGTCTTCCCGTCTGCCCGTACGCGTTGCATCGCAAACGATCCATTTCGTCGGTGCAGCCACTCGGTGCAGCCTCGCGTTACAACGAGCGGCCATAGTTACTCCTAAGGGTCCTCTTGAACGAGCTGGGGCTGCACGTGGAGTCATGCGATCTAGAATATCACGTAGGTAATGGCGGAGTGTAAGAGTACACGAAACGCGCAGGAACGCTCGCCGTCCTCCGCTTCCTTTCGAATAGAAAGAAGCGACTAGCGGACTCGAGACGATACGAGGTCGAGCGTAAGATAAAGCGGAGGCGACAAAACCGCACGGGACACGGTATTGTATTGCGTACACACATGGAGCGCAGGAGGAAGAGAGAGAAAGAGAGAGAGATGAAGAGTAGCACCGAGACGGTCCGACGTCAATAATTCCCACATGTAATGAGGCGGGATGTTGTTCACGGGCGGACAATAACGTCCATAATTCACCGTCCACTCCCGACGAACGGAAACTTGTGCCCCGTTTTCTGCAGGATCCTCAGAATGGGATCCTCCCATCCCTCCTCAGACGTGACAAGGTAAAGAGCACGAATAGCTCGGTTACTCGGGTATCGTCGAACCTCAATCAAATTGATTCTTCATTTCTCGACGAGTAGCCTTATAAATTTCGCACGCTCTGTCGAACGCGTCGCGACGAATTAACGACGCGCCTCCGAGAAGTCGCGCGCGATCCGCTTGACAGCCCGGTAGTCGCTCTCTTTTATCGCTCTATCGTTTCCTTTAATTAATTACGGAGATCCGCGCAGATAATTTCAGGGGCGTCAAACGCCTCTCTGCGGTAACTCCGTGGATAAACGTTGTAATTTCCCGTGTCATCTGGGGGGGAGGGTACGCGGGTACGCGCGGCGACGTCTGAAATTTCGCAGGCCCGCCTGCGGAATGCCGAAATTACCGTCGTTTCCTGACACTCGGCAATGCGAAGTCGATGACTTCGCATCCAGACAGACAGGCAGGCAGTCAAGCAAGCAGGAGCCGCGTCACGATTGCGCCGTGACGTGAGACCGTCTTTGAGCTACACGGTTGCGTTTATAACCCGTTATGTTGGAATTCAGCAAGCGCTTGCGCGCATCCGAGTCTTCGTCATTTAATTTACGTTTAATTACAATCGTCGCGTATGTGCTCTTCATGAAGTTTTAACGTGTTGAGCTAATTTTGCGCGCGAGCCGCGCCGACGAAATCGCGCAGCGTTAAGTCACTAAGGTGTCGACACGCGTCAATTTTCGAGCAATTACCCTTCTTTCCTCCGTGACATACGAAAATTTTCTCAAGCATTTCGAGCAGTAAAATTAAATGACAAAACGACATTTTTACATCAGCGTAATTCGTAACTGTAGGGTACGAGTGATTCTCGTTAAATGCGATACTGATCATACTGTTATGTAGCGCGATTGTGATCTGTCATTGTAACGTAAACGATTAACGATGAGACTTTACGTCGCTCTGTACGCAACGATATGCATGAAAAATCTTTCCATGATCGAAGACATTTTTTTCCTTCTTTTAAAATTCGATTCCCGCGCGTGACTCAAGTAGCTGATGAATGCGCTACGGCGAAGGGGACGCGACGAAAACGAGGGACTCGCCGAGAAGAATCCGTTAAAAATACAAATAACGTACAGAAATTACTTTTGTCCCGCTACGGCTGAAGATTTACGGCGGGGCAACAAGCTCGCGCATTGGCGTAGGACTTGGAGACATAAATCAAGGAGAACTTATGAGAGGCCATTCATTAATATTAATAAGCCGTATGTATCCGTCGGGCATAACGATACGATAGTTGCCCGATCGATACCTAGGGGTTTTTCACGGTGTTGATGAGAAACGATGAGTCAAACGAATCGCGGGCCTCGAACACCGTCGCCGCGCGAGAAGGAGAATATTGGCGGGGATAAGCGATCTGCCCCGTCGAGAGCTGCGTCTCGCAACTCTGCGGATGATATTACGTTACTTTATATCCGCGATGCACTACGACATATTCATCGCGCGATCGTTACTTGAACGTAACGGTTAACCGGCGGCAAAAAGTGCCGGTATGTCGCGCGGGGGCGTGTTTCCGTTAATTAATTTAATTCGGCTTGCATTCGCACGATGATTTATTATCGCAAAACGAAACCACTAGCCGATACCTGGCCGATAATACATCGTCGTTGTATAAGGCAACAATTATCTGTGGTTTCCTTGGCGCTTTCAATTTGCAAGTCAATGTCAAATTCAGAGGGAAAAAAGCGGCGATGATATCTCGCGAGACCTATACATATTTCAACCTGTAAATGATGATGTCATTTGGTGTATTTTTTATGACATTTTCTAATATCACAAATACTGAAACTTTCATCTTTATTTCGAAGAAAATTTAATACTTAAATATAATATACTCGTATCATATTTTGTAAGCGGTAAAAATTTGTAATTATAAAACAAAAATATTAACAACGATTATTTTAAAGAGTTCAATTTGTACAAGACGATAACTCGAAAATATAATTCAAGTTATCAACATATACATTATCCAAAATGCGATTAAAGTTATAACGTTGTTAAAAATTACTTTAATAAATAACGTTTCAAATAAAACGTTTGACATTTAAGAACGAAAAGGCTCGGATTAAAAAGAAAACGATGAGACATATCCAGTAGCGGAGACAAATGATGCCTAATAGGGACGAGTCTCACGAAGGGATTTGGCGTGTCGCTTGATGCCTATCAGTCAGACATTTAATTAATAACAACACCCAAGCCGGCTGACGTCTCTCGGCGATGTGTATAATAGCCTACACCCACTTGATCATCGGTTCGTTCCTCGCGTTCGTGCACACGCGAGCGTACGGTGCCGCGCGTTTCGATCAATAACAAATGTGTTTTGGGATTGGGAACATTTCACGATTGGAGACTCAGCACGTTCGAACTCAATTTCTCAACGAAATAAATTATTAGAGGCGAGGATACATACATGGATGCGTAAGCGCCAGAGATTTTCGACACGAGGGTACACGTACATGTCGTACCGTCGACGGTGGGATATAATGGCCTATGTGAAAAATCGCGACAAGACGCGAGCTGTACACACGGTGGTGGGCATCAGGAGATCGTCGGTCGCATTAATAAAACCGTCATATAATTAACACCGACGTTTAACGCCGCGACGAACGACCGGAATAAAAAATGAGCCCGCGGCGTCGGCCGCTCGGGCCGATTCTAAATATCGGATTTATCGCGCCGCGAGAGACACGATGGAAATGTTTAATTCATGAATCCGTGATTGGATGCATTATGACAAAGAAATTCCGAGATTAAGAGGCGCCGTTCGCGCGAACGGCACGGCGCAGCGCGGCGCAGCGCGCCGACCAAAGCAGAACACAAACGTGGAGATTACATCATAGATTAAAGAGCGCTATAAATCTACCGTCTACGGGCGCGATAATGAGCTCCGAACGGGGTATCGCCAAAAGCACAATATTAATGTAGTCCATCGCGCGTTCCAGCGTGCGGCATAAATCCCTTAATTGATCGACGGCATTCGGAAAACAGCAAGAATGAAAGAGAATGAGAGAGGGGAGAGGAGAGGATAAATTAGAAAAGAATTTATTTCACTTTCCAATAAAATCTCGACACGATACGATTGGTAATTAAAAACAAAGAGATCGACAACTAAAAGATATATTGCAAGAAGATAATGCGTGCGAGATACGAAACACGATTCGTGATCGATGAATGGGGATAGTGTGTAAAAAATTTCGCTGAATAATAACTGAACACTGAACTATATTGATTAGCATACAGATGAATAACTAAATGCAGTGACAGACTCATCAGTGATTGAAGATAAATGATACGCTCTCCTGCCGTAGAAAGCCTTCAACGCTCGCTTTTGACGACAGCAAAAAGAGAAATTATTTAATACGTTAAAAAAAATTGATTTTTATTTAAATTAAGGTTGGATATTTTTTGAAATACCACGAATACGCACACGGCGATCTGGTTTCGCCCGAGCAGTTAAGAATCAAAAACGACATTCTTGTATTTAGACGTATCGCTAATTATTTCAATTAGAGAACGATGTGGGTCCATTCAGACATGCCCGTATTTACGACTTGAGAGAGGATCGCGCACGTGTGCAATGGTTAGAGCACGGCGCGGAAGAGACGAGGAGGTAGAAGAGGAGAGAAAGGAGCAAGGACGCGCGGACGTCGTCATAACGCTCGTAACAAGAACGACCGCTCGCCGCGCGGAGAGTTCAACGCGGAACGGTAATGATTAAGCGGCTGATTAATTTCAGATTAGCGGTATGAAACTGTAGAGCGAGCGATCATAATGGAGCGTCCGTCGCGATTACAACATGGTCTATTACACTGATTAATCGGATACAACTTGCGTACATATGTATGACATCCAGCGAGCGCGTGCAAGTTGCCATTCATTCGCTTCTCTCTTTCTTCCTCCCTCCTCTCTCGCCTCTCTCCTTAAGCTCTCGACGATTGTCTTCGATTCATCTCGCTTTGTCAGGATGAACCGAATTATTTCTGAAAATCTTGGGATCTGCCTTCGGAGCTCCTTACGGTATTGCAAAATAGAGACTCCGGCCGAGCAATTGAGATACGTGGCGCGCGACAAAAAACGATTCCCGAGTGGTTATCCATCCCATCCGAGAAGTTTTGTCCCGGGTGGAGCGGGTGTGTGCGTTTCTACGCTCGTGAGAAATTAATATATCAGTTCCTCGTCCGACTCGCACACGCGTTTCGCCGTAATCTATTTCTTCCGGAGATATAGGCGACAACGGTCATAAATCGTGAACCGTAGGAGGGTTTTGGTGCCGGCCGTATCGCGGTTGCGAAATCCCTCGGGGAGGACGGGGTGTTAGGTCTGTTCTCCCTCGTCGGACAGCGCGGTACGGTGCCCGTATTAACGGCCATTTCGATACATGCGAAGACAAAGGGGGAGAACGAAATCGATTGGCCCTAAACCGCATGGCGTGCAAAATTTGTGAAATCGAATTAGTGCCGCGAGGCGATCTCGAAAACGTTGAGATTGCGAAAGTCTGCTGTATTAAAGAATGACACGGGAATGTCGAGGAAGTCATCATTCACCGTGACTTACGCCGATTTCCGACGTAGTAATATTAAAAAAAAAAAAAAAAAAACTATTGTTGCATGTTCATCATCGTTGTGGAAAAAATCACGCTATCTTTGCATTTCTAAAGTTAAATACACTCACGTAGATTGCACTGCAAATAATATAGCGGCGCTATTTATAAGGAGTTACTCCCGCAAATTAACTCATTCTGTGACAAGGGTGTACCGCCAATTATCCAATATCCGGCGTACAGAGCTACTGTGTTATTTGCGGTATTACAATTTCGCCCCGCGGCGAAGGACTAACAGGAACAGAAATATGCACGGCTTGTCCCGCGGGAGTTCGTTAGCGTTCCGTCTCTGCCCTCCCCACCCGACCGCAAAAATTCCGATTGAATCGGATACGAGTATCGGAAAATGATAATCATCTATAAGTTCGCTCATTATATCTGCGTCGTGTCGTGTCCGCACGTAAATGTAACAGCTTATTAGTAAATATGGTCTCGTGTGCATAAACAATAATAAGTGAATGCATAAATACGATGCGCGCGCGCGAATATTTTGTATATATAACGGTCATGGCTGAAATGTTCTCGGTATCGCGTTAAGTTCTTCAAATTAACAAAATTGGCTGTACCTTCATACGATCGCGGTACACCGCGGCTAACAACCCGGGTTCGTGTTCGGGCTTGGCCTTGCGTGTTTGTTGCCGGACACTGGATTATTTATGCTCCAATTACACGACTGTTAAGTGCCAATCGAATCCCATACTATCGATTTTGTAATGCGTTAACCACCGTGTATAACCGTTGCACGTACATTGTGTATGTGTGTGTGTGTAAAATGTTTCATCGATATTTTTTTACAGATATACAAGAAGCGCGAATCTTTCTTACGTTATAATACGTAACATGATTTATTCTGAATGCAGAAAAATATAGGCATGCAAGATTCGAATGATTGTGTCTTTCGGTTGCAATATTATAAAACAAAATTAATATGATTAATTTTGATTTATATATATATATACATATATACATATATATCATATTTGAATTATTTGCGGCAAAGTTCAATGCTAATATCCATCCATATAAATTAAATAAAATATATAAGTTAAAATTTTACTGGAAAAGTTCTCGTTAGAACACAACTCGCCTTAATTAATTTTATTCGTTAATCAAGATCTCCGATGGAAGCTGATTCGATCTCAAGTATCGCGCAACGCATTGATGATCTCGAAGTTAATGAATTCCTGAGGAGATTTCTTCGCCGGGTGCTACTGTCGTTACTATGCCGTAGACCGGTTGAAGTAAGAATGCTCTCCTCATCGAAGACACAGATGGAATGGAAGTGCAAGAAGTACGAAGAAGGACGGGGGGAGCAGAAAGGAAGACGACAGGAAGACGATCGCAGTCACGTATCGTCGCGACAACGGTCGGCGTCGTTCACCTTGTCGTCGTCGTCCTTGCCGTCATCTTCGGTTTAGTGGCCCTCCTAATGGCGGGATAGTAGCGTGGTAGTCGTTTCTGCCCGGCAGTATCCGCAACTCGAGGGTTCGAGTAATGTGGACTCGAGCCATATTAGGTTGTTCGTGCCGCGCCGTTTCCTGCCAGTATCCGATGTTATCCGACGCATATTGAGAATGCCGCGACTGCCAATGTGGAGCGATCGGTTCAATATGATTTCACGTTAAGCCCTATTCGGTCTTATCCCGAGATCCCAAGGAAACCGCGTTCCGGGAGACGCGGGTCCGATTATGGCAGTGCTTCCTCCGCGTGGGCTGAAAACTCGCTCGTAAAAGCGTGCTTTTTTTCATCAATCCCCGACGTATCACAGTGATCGTAAAATGCCCCATAAAGTTACATCCGCAAAGGGATTTCGTGGCTCTCGCGCAATTGCGAACGCGAAAACGCCATGAAGAACATTGTAAAGTTTTGAATCGCTATTAGAATGTTTCGTATCATTCTTTGATAGATTTTCGCATATCGTAAATGAAAAAAATTATTATTTGTCAATAAATCATTTTTCGCAAATTTTCTAATTAAGCATGAAATATTTTTGTAAAATTAAATGTCAAGTTATATAAATTTGTCAAATAGAATAGAACTTTCTTATATTTTTTAATAAAATGGATAATGAATATTTCAGCATAAGAGGAAAATAATTTTGAAATTAATTCTGTTAAGCTTTAAAAAACCAATCTGTTATTATAAACCAGAACTATTAATTCGACATTTCTTTTTAAGGTCCTCGTGTATCTCCTTTGCTGTGGATGGTCATAAAACAGAAGACGTAACAGCCAGTTAATCGATTTACGGGAAGACTTCTCATAAAAGATACATTTTCAGAGTTTCATTTCTGTAAAACTGCTTTTCACGGCACGTGCTGTCGGCTATTTTCTCGAAAGTCAATTTACATTACATACAATGATTCCATCTATCGATCTTACAATGTCTTCCACGGTCGAGATCCATTCGTCAGTCCTGTCGGCGCGCCGATTATTTCTCGTACGTCTCTCTCTCTTCTCTCTCTCTCTCTCTCTCTTCTACGCCTTTTCTCTTCCGCAGCTGCACGCGAAAGGAGTGTGCATTGCAAATATCCGCGGGCGACCGTGTATGATTTGATTCTTGTCGCGCGACGCAATAATAACCACGAAGTCGCATAGTAATCGGACCGCAAGAGACACGCGGAACACTATAAGAAACAATACGAGTCGACGCAAACCACCGTGACTAACAATATCGCACGTGACCGTGGGATCGACAATCCAGAGAATTTCCCGTAAAGAGCAGCGAAATAACGAGGGAGGATCACAGTCGATTAATTTTTGGACACGTAAGAAAGATATTAAAGAAATTCTTTCCCGTATCCCTTCTCAATATGCAATCCTTTGAATATTTGACTAACATCGTACATTCCTCGTGACGTTTTCGCAGCTGAAGCTTGCAGACTTCGTCAGACTCTAAAAAAATCGAGCGGGAGGGCTAACGTAAGATTCATTCGAGAAATACGGGAGATACTCTCGAATGCTTCCAGCGTGATGAGCACTGACGCTCGGAAAGCCCACATATTTTAAAGACGAGCACGCAGGCTAATAAGATCGCGTTTACGACACCTCGTTAGGGGAGGAAAGATTTACAAGCGTTGGTAGTGCGAGTTGCCGCGTCTCTCGTTCTCTCGAGATGTGGCTATGCGCCGAGCGATATGAGCAGTTAGAGGATGTGAAGCTTTATGGAGAAAAATGACAAGCGAAGAGGACAGGTCGGAGAAGACCTATATAGAAGTGTACGTCACAGTTATGTCGCTCATGAGCTTTGTTCGTCCACGGTAATAAGCGACCATAGCTGCCGCGAATCCCGCGAATATTATCCTAACATTATTATACAGGTGCACCAGCGGCGCGCAATGAAGCTGTGATATTGCTGATATAAGTTCCACGAAACGGGTGAATGGCGCACTATTAGGACGAATTAACTCATAATGGGACACCGGTTACAACGGTTTACTTCAGAATTGGCAAAAGCCGTTGCGTCTAAATTGAAATTTTCGTCCGCTCTTCATTCGCGTGTAGCAATTTTGCGAGCACAGCCGCGCTCGTTTATCATTACTTGGAAATTCGTGGAAACAAGATTGCGCATTCTATAAGATTTGCACGTTTAACGCGGAAGAAACGTAGAATTTCCTAGTGTTGTGAATCAGGAGTTTGGAATAAAGAGAAGCTTTGGTAGCAATAAAAAAATTTCTTCTACAGACGGCAATAAAAATTCTAGAGAAGAAAAAATTATTCTTCTATGTACTATAATGTTTATTGACGACGTCGATATTGAGTCGATAAATGACACAAGAACGTTTTATGCGGATGCCGCGTAAAATTTTCAAAAGATTAAAAGATATTATTCAGGGAAGACTTACATATTTTTCCGGGCGGGTTAAGTATGCGAATAAAAACACGTAGTGTTTAATGAAGTCTCTGTTGAATAAAACGATTCGGCGCGCCCGCGTTCAGGAGGCCGCAAGTGACGAAATCATTTTTCAAACGCGAAGACTACAATATATTATAATTACTCGAAATGGCCTTCGAGATCGTGTAATTTTCGCAAATCGCTCGGCAAACCGCGGCCCTTTTTGTATTCGCCGAGGAGTTCCTCGGGCGGCAAGGCAGCCGATATATTTTGTCGGAACAAGAGGGAAGAAAAAAGGACGGGGAGCGGTCGGAGAGGAAGGAGGGGAGAGAAAGATGAGGAGCAAAAGGTCGAGCGGGAGGGTCGGAGGAAGGAAAATAAACGCGCCATCAGGAATCGCACGGAAAGCTTCAGTTTGGCGTGCTACGACGGGATTAGCGAGATGGTCGAACTCTCGAGGGAAAGAGAGAACAAGAGAGACAGAGATTGAAAGAAAGCATGAGAGAGAGAGAGAGAGAGAGAGAGAGAGAGAGAGAGAGAGAATAAACGAGAGAGGAGAGGGAGGGGGAAAGAGAGAGAATAAACGAGAGAGGAGAGGGAGGGAGGGGGGAGAGAGAAAGAAAAGTCTGGCATAAAAAGAGAGTGACTATGCAGAAGACACTTCATCCCGTAGCGCGCTCGGACCGACTTTCGGTCCGAAAGTCGGCCTGACAGGCAGACTGCAATAGATAATATCTGGAGAGACGTTCGCCTCTTCTCTCTTATTCGAATCCGCGCGGCTCCTCACGGGTGTGCACGTGCATGGCCGCAGCGCCTCGTGTATGCGGCGTAACTCTCACACGAAGCCGCGATGCCCCTCGAAGGGAGGCGAGCGCAACGTCTCGCGCACCGGGGCACGCAGGAACGCGCCCTCACGTACAGGAACGCACACCGAGGGAGCGGCGTGCACTTATCGAGTTAGTTTTTTGTGTCAGCCGGTTATTAGATTATGATTAAACGATTCGAAGGGTTGGAAGGACGAAGGGGGAGCAGCGAAAGGAGCCTTGGGGAAAGGGGAAAGGAAGATTGGAAGAGGCGAGGTAAGGCCTCGGGTCCGCGGCGAGAGAGTGTGGGCAGAACAAACGGGTATCGAAAAGGAGGAGCTAATTAAAATACAAATACCTTAACTGGCTTCTCGAGGGGATTAGTCGCCGCGGAGGCTTACCGCGCCGAGAGATGTCTTCCTCGTTACTGTCAAACTTCGCGGCGGAAAGACGCTGATGCCAGTCCTTTAAATCGTAAATCAAATTGATACGCCACGACACGTTCTATTCCGCGATAATCGGATTTCGGACGATTTGTATGTCGTCGATGAAGTACATTTATCGACAGCGAAGTCCTGGTTCTTGACATTAAGCGATTCAAAGATGCTTTCTATATATTTTTTTTTCAGAGTAATGCACGTAATCCTTTTTCTCAAATAAATATAATCCACGTTTAATACAAAATTTTCTCAATTACTGTGATAAAAATAGTAATCGGCAATAATTATGTAATAACTTAATCGACGAAATTTCTAAGAATGCCCAATTAATGAAAATTTAGTAGTAAGTCGTATATTACGTAAGAATTTTTATAGCGTTCATTTAAAGTTTCTCAGCTTCTAAATGTTTTGAAAAAATAGCGAAAACGAAGTAAAATTAAAATATTGAATGGGAAAGGAAAAAATGAATGACAAAGAATAAAATAGATTCGCGGTAGAAGAAATAGAAAATGAGAGAGAAGGAATGAAGAAATCGAGGATGCCGGGAGGAGTCAATATTAGGCAAAACAGAGTAATAACGAGTGCGAAAATTGGAAAGCTTAGAAAAAGAAGAGAGAAAGAGAGGAAGAGAGAGAGAGAGAGAGAGAGAGAGAGAGAGAGAGAGAGAGAGAGAGAGAGAGAGAGAGAGAGAGAGAGAGAGAGAGAGAGATGTGAGACGAGACGAAGAAAGTACGGAGAGTAAAAGCGTCATGAACGGCGAAAACTACACACAGTTTAACGAAACGATGAGCACGAGCGGGTTTCAGAGGAACTCCGAAGAAGCGATGAGGAGTCTCCGCGTTCCGTGTATGCACGGCACGCCCGTATTTCAATCGCAAGATAAGGACGAAGCGAGGAAAGAAGGGTTACACAAGATGAGGGGCAGGGGACGGCGAAAAAGGAGGGAGACGGTGCGCGCGAAAGAAGTTAGAAAGCCGAAAGTCGAAGGATATCGAAGGGAAGGTGAGTACAAGGCACGATATGCAAGCCAAAGCCGCGGTGATAGTCGAAGGCGCGAGAAGAAGCGAGAGGAAGCCCTACCGTCCCTCCTTCGTTTCTTCCTCCTCTCTCTGAGAATGACCTCTCCTTCGCTCTCGGAGAGGACAGGAGAAAACGAGGGGCAAAGAGAGGACACAGCGAGAGAAGAGAAGAGAGAAAGAAGGAGCCCTCTCAATGATGTTCGCTCGCGTGTAGTGAATATCCGGCTCTACGGTTGTAGATAGGTAGGTAGGTACACTCGTGCGCGCTGTGCTCTCGCGTGTACACGTACACCTCGTGGAGCGGGCGAGTTCGCATACGTCTGTGTGCGCCGGGTGTCGGGTCTTAGACCACAGCGGAGTCAGCTCGAAACGCTCAACCGGTCGAGCAACTTTTTAACGAGCTGCGGTTCTCCTCTCCTTCGCGAAGCGGAGGAAAGACGAGAGTGAGAGAGAGAGAAAAACGAAAAGAAAAAGAGAGAGAGGGACTCCGGTCTGAACCGCGAGTTGAGCCATCCTCGCTTCGAGATGCATGCATGCATGCAGGCACGGTGGACGCATGCATGCATGCATGCATGTGCGCCATGTGATATCGGAGCGGGCGAGACGCGGGGAAAGAGCGATAAAGAGTGGATGGAGAACGAAGAGAATGAGAAGGGAGGAAAAGAGAAAGAGAGAAGGAGAGAGGATAGAAAGAGGGGACAGGGGAGACCGGAGGATATCGCGAGGACGTCGCGCGGATACGCCATTCCGTACGGTTACAGGGTTAAACGGTCCAAACTCTTTGCGACTCCGCCGAGCCTCGTAGAATCGAACAAGCTCGATTATCTCGCCCATTTGCAGCATCGCATCGCGCGATTTCCTCGATCGGATTGTCGGCGTAATGCTTTACATTTAGCGCTTAACACCACCGGAGTAGATACTCTGCTTGCGTGAGACGATCGTTTGACTCCAGCGATTCTGACGGTTCTTACATACGATAACAACAGCCGTTGTAAGCGTTTGCTCACGATCATCGACTTCTCTAATTACGCTCGGCACAATGCGTTATGAAAAATTTGGTTTTTCTATCGGATGCGTCTCTCGACGCGATTCGAGAAAATCGAATGGCATATAATGGCATATCGAATGACGCGCAAGTGCACTTAGGATTTAAGATGTTTATCACAAAAAGCATGCTTGTGCAAGTGAATATCTCGGTATTGTATATCATGCCGATGTGAACATCATAAATGTTATGCTAAAAGGAAATAACAGACCGCATGTAGATCGATTTCGTTATGAACACTAAAATATTGGAGTGGCGAACGTCTTACTATCGCAAAACGATGCTTTTATATATTGAGTAAGATAGATGTATCCGAATCCCCCATGTAAGCTCTTATTGCCTTTTCCTTTCTCCTTTAAAAGTGACGCGGCTTACAGTCTCGTATTTATATTCGTTTATTAATTTAAGTTTTTTGCGCTTATTTAGAAAATGCTGTAAAACAAATTTAAAAAAAGAATTTTAACCACAAGAAAGCACAAATTGATTTTATTTCCATTTTTAACATTCGATTCATGCAACGTTTTAGAATAAGTGACCGATCATTCCTCTTCGTGAGAGAAGGCAATTTACGACGTTGAGTCATTAAGCCAAAATTGTCTCAGTCCCAGCAGTCAGAAAAATGCATAGGAAAACTTCCAAATTCTTTACATCGGCTTTTGCAGAAAACAAGAAAAAGCTCTCTCTTTCGTACGCGCGCGCGCTCGCACACACATATCGGAAATATCTCAACTGCAAAGAACGACGATCGTACCCCGCGGGAAGAAATCGAGAAATCTTCTCCCGCGAATCTTCTCGAAATTTTTTCCGCGCTTCAACAGCGCGTTGCGACGCGAGCGGAGTACAAGTAAAGTCGCATAAGTATCGACTGTTTCAACGCATGGTCGGAGAAGGCCTCTCTCGATTGCGCTAGGGTCGAATAATAACCGTTTTACCTCGGGAACGCTCGAGCCGCGCGCGGCTTCGTGAGCCGAACCCCCCGCCGTCCCCCCTCGTCTTACGAGCGTCTCTCACCCGTTCTTAGGCTTTATTGAATAAGTGTAAACGGCGGTGTTGCGCTAGGAAGAACAAGCGCCTTCTTCACGACATCGTTATTACTCGTCTCGAGGTTTTCTTGTATTATGGAATTTAAGGACGGCCCGGCAACACGAGGAAGTTTCTCCTCTGCGGAGGGGCCGCGGTCGGCCTACGGTCGGCGCCGTATCCTCTCCCCACGGCAAGAAAGGCTCGGGCTGCGGTGAATCTGGCCGAGCCATCTTCCACTCGGCCGAGTCGAAACGCACGCGAGTCGCGAAATACCGTGGCTCGGACTTGGGACCTTCATTAACAAAGGGTTACCTTATAGGATATATTCCATCTATTTGCGATAGTCACGAACGGTCAGGGTCGTTAGTCTCTCGAACGATTTCCTTTCTCGATTCGCCCGTTGCTCCTCCGTCGCCGCGGAAATTCCCGCGACTTCCGCGTCGGATTCCACATCGTTTTGATAAGCGATACACGCATCTCGCTCTATTCTCGCGAAAAAGTTTCCCCCGCCGAGAAAAATATTCGATAACGAGATCTCGATCTCGTGCTCGCTCGTTTCGCGAGAGAAGTTGAAACACGAAACGCTCTTAGCGGCCACCGCGTTTTACGATTCAGCAAAGAAGAGAAAATCCGAAGATCCTCGAAGCAGCGCCCGCGGGCAAAAGGCGTACTTTTGCGATGGTAATTCCGGCTTCGCGATCGCCGAGGGACGGGCGAGGGCTGGAGTGCTCGTCGACTAAACGCTAGTCTTTTTTAAATGACAAATTATCGTTGTGCTTTGCTGCGCGTAATACACAGAGTGTACGGCCATTACTGTCACGAGACGCACCCCGCCGGTTGGTGCGGCTGGCTGTTGCGTGATTTCAGAATCTGCGCAAACCAGCCGGCGCGTTTTATCTCATTTTCTCTCTCACTCTCACTCTCTCACTCTCTCTTTTCCTCCCTACTTGTATCTTGTCAAAGCCGGACGGTGATTGCATTGATAATCCGCAAAAGCCTCCTCGATCCTGTGATCTTCACTCATATCCTGTTACTCTCCGTTTCGCTTCCTCCGCGCTCCGTTTCCAGAAAGAAAACGCATCCCATCCGATTATACCGGTAGCGACGGCGCGTTCATATATTTTTCAGTATGTAACACATGTGTGTGCACACACATGTCGACTCGTACCACCGACTCTATTATCGGATGTGGCGATAATCCGTACTTATCGTAACGTACCGCTAGCACGCAAACTTTCAAACGCGGCGTCTTCTTGCTCCGTGCTCCGGCAGACTCACTGCGAAATTATCAATGATAATGTCGTAATAGTATCAAGAGGGAGAAAGATAGAAGTGCTAGTCGCGAACGATCGATCGATCGATCATGCCTGTTCGGAACGTCGCTGGTGGCTTGGGAGAAAATTCTCGAACGGATCTCCTCCCGGGTCCTCTTGGAGCTTGAGAAAGAGAAAGAGCGATTCGCTCGTTTGCGCGTGTTCTTTTTTATTACGTATTTCAATCAAGTGTAGGTCAATTGACGATAATCACAAGCGACGTACCAAGGCCACGTTCGGATTGGAGGGTGAAAATGCGAGCGACGAGGAGCGGCGAGGAGCGGAGCGACGCGGAACGTAGCCAGATAGGCGGCGGGAATCGGCGGGTGGAGGAGAAAATAACGGAGAGCAGAGGGTTGCGTAATGAGAGGGTAGCGGAGTGCCGATAAATCCAACAGGTCTCAACATTTGTAAATTGCAACCTGTCAATACTGATCCGCGGCAAAATAAATGAGCCTGCCCCCACGCATGCAGACACAGGGTATACCATCCGCGGTCCGTGGATGCACCGATGGTTGCGAGAGCAACCGTGTGATTCCGTTAAACCAACATGAAGATGGTATTTCGGAGCGACATCCGACCCGCTCGAAATCCCAACATGAGACCGACATTCTTGTTCTCTTCGTAAAAGCGATCGTTTGTCTAACCAAACGTCAAATACAAATCATGGCATCAAAAAAAGAGCGCACTGCGACTAAAGTTCGTGTATTTGGATTCATTTTCTTCGATCTTATCACAAATATTAAATTGCGCCGATCGCGTGAAGTGTTGAAATATTCGCCAGCTTATTTTACGATCCATGTGGACACTAATATTACGCGCGCCTAAATGCGCATGACAAGAACGTAATAAAAAGAAATACGTAAATGCTTTATCATCACAAAAATATCTCGTTAAAATGAAATTATTAGTCACTCGCCATTGTGATGTAATAGCACGTGCGCATTCGATCGAATGCATGTCACATATTATCACGTATTTCCTTCGTACGACAAGAAAATCGTAAGCATCTCTCGACCGAAAACGCTGCGACAGCAACGGCGATCCCGACTGTCGTCATGTCGTTCGATAACGACGAAAAGTCATGCTTGAATATAAACAAAAGGCGGCACGTAACAGGACCGAGGACGTCGGTCTTCTCTTCTCTTAGTCGAGCGAAGTTAAATTAAAGAGAGCCGAGGAACGCAGACATCGATAATATCGGTATCATATTGCAGCGCGAGAAGAAAAATGCGATTGCACTTCCTCTGTGTACACCTTTGCACACTTTAATTCCATTAAATACGTGCTCCATAACGGCGGCCTCATTCTTCAAGCCAATCCGTGTGGGATATAGTCAGGGACGGGCCGACCTGTCAAAAAGTGTCCGAACTGCTTCGCATTGTTGTTCACTCTGTCATGACATAACGTTTTCAAGCGTGAAGCGACACTAAGTAGCGCTGGCTGTATTCGGATATCGTTACTGCGTTGAAACACGACGACAAGTCAGTCAAGCAACGTACCGATTGCAACGATTAGCGACAACACCGTCTCTCATATGCGGAACGTTGGCTTACGCGCGATTTTTAATATATTGTTCTTGCGTAATCGTTATTACCCGCGCTGTTACATCACTCGTTGCGGATCGCTTCGCACTCGCTATTAATGGCCAAAGATCAAGTGTTAATTCGGTAATTGTGCTCCGATAGCGCTATTTATAATCGTGAATTTATCGGCAACGCTTTTATGTAACTGCAATAATGCAAGTCGTGGCAGCGGGGCGCAGAGAGTATTATTAGGCGCGCACGATTCTCAACTGAAATGCTGAAGTAGAATGTTATCCAAATCTGATTAAGCCGATTCCGCGATTTCCGCTGCGCGCGATCGACGCATCGATACACGTATATATTTAATAAGCGATCAGTATGTTCGAGTTGTAGGCCAGGTTCGAAATTAACAACGGAATCCATTACAATGTGCATTTCGGCTCGCATCAATGAGATCTGCATTTTAACGTAATCTGATCGGCGATCCTTGGGCCGTAATAATCAAGCGAGAGTGGTGCTGAAGGATATGGTGTGCACGCCACGCGATACGAGCGGAGCAAAAGGAACGTCACGCGGCGCCGCGCTTCCGCGAAGTTGTACGGTATCCGCGTAGGCCAGTGGTCGAAACTCGCGTAGTAATTCGCAAACGGAGGTATCCGCGAATCCGTCCCTGGCTCCCTGGACCCGACAATACGCGGCGCTCACGCATACGTCCCGCCTCGCGTTCCGTGCGGCGAGTTACGTACGCGCGCGGTGCGGTGTGTGGAGACGGGGTTTTAACGACCGGCTTAAAAAAAGAGAGAGAAAGAGAAAGAAGAGGAAAAAAAGAAAGAAAAATTGGGCAGTTTTCGTTTACCGAGTCTTAGCCGGTTCGTGAGGTCGTTAATTTTCGGGTGGCCGCCGGTGGGATACGACGTCTCTCGCCCACCGACGAGAGTCTTTGAACTCTGGGATTACCTCTGGCTACCTCTGGGTTGCCACGGATTGCCCCGGCGCGATGCGATGCGATGCGGCGTGATGCGGTGCGATGCGATGCGATGCGATGCGGTGCAGCGGTTGCTGCGGACCAACTAGGCTCACGAAAGCGCACCGCACTTGGTACTCGGCCACGGTGTGCTTTCGTAAACGGCGTAGTTTCGCTTAGCTAGGAAACCTTCGTATTACGGCGACTGAGATAACCGCCGTAGGCACGAGACTCTCGCTATTGAGAAATTAAAGCTTGAAATACTCGGTCTGTTCGAGTAATAAGCGAGATGGTGCCTCGCGCGTTGATAGAGATTGATTGTGAAATCTCCGATCATGTTTAGACTTATAGCTTTATAGTTAATTTTTACTTCTACGATTGCAATATTATCTTATAATTATCATTTACAAAGATATATCTCCTTAAAAAAAAATTCTTTGAATAACATTAAATATTTTTGCAACTAATCGAATAAAAAAGTAAGATATATTAAGATAAAAATCAAGATTTACGTAGCAAAATATAATAAAATTACGAGTAAGGCTTTATTATTTGTACTATCGTTGTTAATATATATATATATATATATATATATATATATAGATCATGATTCTATATTTTTGTTTTATAATAATACAAAAATTCTATATTTCTAATTGAAATAAATAATAATCTCTTCAATCTACTCTGTACTAGTGGTTTCTAATATTTTATATACTTATTTTCAAGTAAATTGAATTTTATTAAAAACAATTTGTACGATATAATCAAATATCCATATCCTAATGAATACTAAAATATCATGGGAAAAATTTGAGTAATGCTTGGATCATCTCAAATTTAGTAAGTTTCTTGCGTCATATCATTCTGAAGCATGTGTATAAAAAGCGGTTTTACAAGAGGCGGCACGAAGGATTAATTTAAGCCGAACTGACCCTAAAAATATCACTAGATTATCATTAGCGAGTCGGGATCCATTAAGCATGATTATGATGTTTTCATGAAAATCTTATGTAACGCTCTCCTTCTGTGACTTTGTGATTCATCCTGTAAGCCTTGTTCGAGCCTTTATTTTATTTGGCGAGCCAGCTGATCCACGAAGTCGTTAATTTTGGGATAGCTGCCGACGGAGCATGCCTCCAAAGTGGTTTTTAATTTCGGATAACTACGGATTACACGCAAAACTGGAATGATACGTGCTAACTATAGTTATCAATTTTTATCGTCAACCTTAAAGTATAATATATCGACTTAAAGTTGCTAACATCGTCCTACAAAATTTTAAAGAATAATCCATAGTGGATCAAACAATCTGTATATAGTCTTAAACATATCCAGACACTGAATTCAGATTCTTGGAATTATTTTTAATCGTCATTCATGAACATTGTTACGACCGTCGTAATTTTTAACTAAAATTGTTATACTCGCGTTTCAGAGGCGATGAGTCCTTACGACACTTCTTTCGTCTGCAATTATATCCGAGTATTTTCGTTACGACTTCAGATCTGTCCGCAACAATTTATATCGCGTTTCTCAGAGAGAAATAAAGAAGAAAAAGAGAGAAGAAAGGGAGATTGGGGAGGGGACAAGTGAACCGCGCAAAAGGTATTATCGGTCGTAATTTACACCGGACGATAACCCAATCCCGAGTTCGTTAATTTTTGGAAACGATCGCACGTGGGATTCGTCTCTCGCTCATGAACCAGTCTGTGCGCCTCTTTCTGGATTGCCTTGGGTCGCCTGCCGGCACGGTTGCCTGCAGTTGGCTAGGCATCCCGGAGGAGCTCGTGGAGTTATCGTAATCGTTAACGAGACTGCTGTCAGCGTCGTAAGACACCCGAGGGTCTCTCACCATTAACCTTCCGCTAACAAAGGCATTGCCACGTTCTTCGCTCCCGGTGCACCGACCCGCTCTCCCTTCCTTATTTATATGCATAACTCAAAAGAGGTGTAATGAAAATTTCACGGTCAACTCGATTACAGGCGATCGCCGTCGTATTCTCTTCTCTCGTGTTCTTGCCTCTCTCCCTCCCACACATTCCGGTCTCTCTTTCTCTCCTTCTCTCTCGCTCGCTCATTCTCTCCGTCTTCTTTTCGCCCTCTCTTTCTCTCTCTCCATCTCTTTCTTCCCGTACATCAGCAACTTGTCCAATGTGTCTGTCTCTCTTTGAGACCATAGCGCTATAGACCTCCGCTCGGAACGATGGCCTTCCTCTCGTTTTCTCTCTTTTCGCTATTCATCCATAGAGAAAAAGAGAGAGAAGCAGTTCTCGAATGCGGAAAACGATTTCTCGAGATCGAGCGTTCGAGGAGCAATAAATTTTCCACGCCGATTATTGATATGCGCTGATTATTCTCGTGATGCGTCGCGCGCGGATAATAAACTTTATCGTAACGACGGCTGACAAGTTTTTCCTTGAAATCGATTAAAAAGTGGTAATAAGGAGGAGTGCTTCTTTTCCCTAAATTATCATTCTTACGATTATTTTAAAGCTAAATTGGTCCCCGCAGGAGACAGCTACCGCTTAGGCAATTCTCATTTAACTCACTCATTATGTGAAAAAATGTTATGCTTTTATATTAATTTCTAGGCTGGCCGACATCTTTTACACATTAAAATAATACGATATAATGGGAGCATCAATTTGCACTGCCACGCGACATTCGCCTTGAGAGGATTTACTCTCTCTTTTTTTTTAAACATCTAATGAGTTTTTCGTCTTGCTGACGATTTAATTATTAAGTCACGCGCGTATCTCAATTTATCTTTATGAGCAATAAAATCGATTGTGTTGAGACTGAAATATATCGGGGGAAGTATATGGACACTTTACTTACGTAACTGTAACTCGTAAGGATGAAAGAGAAAGAGAGAGAGAGAGAGAGAGAGAGAAAGAAAGAGTTTCGCATTGAAACGGCGCTTTAGCACAATAGTAATGGACACAAAAGTAGATGATAATTGAGTTAACAAGCTATGTAATAGGAGATTCAGCGTTCAAACTGTTTTGTAATCGTTTTACGAGCTGTTCTTAGATATTTTGCGTACTGTTCGATCCGCGGAAATGAGATAACTTGTTGACAAATTCCATAAAAAGGCGCTTGTTTAAAATCTTCCTTTCGTACAAGTCTTTAAAATATTGTTTTAATTCGCACGTAATTTCTTTATCGGTTTTTATAAAAATGATGAAATAATGAAAAATTTAATACGCGCGTTGATACACAAGATAGCTTAGTTCGCGGTTTTCGATCTCGATTACTGCTTCCTTAAAGCTGCTAAAGCCAACATGATGAACCGTGCAATATCCGTGGAATGCATTCGAAAAAGATTGCAAGAGAAAACGTGTTGCAGGGTTGTAAGATGAAACTAGCAGGTGATCATCGGCGAGAATCGCGGCCGCGACGACAGTGGATCGTGATTCCGTGCCCATCTGAAAACAATAAACGGCCTAGAGGCCACTGCTCTTGGGACAAGAAGGAAGAAACTTAGACCGGAGCTCGAGTGAAAGTGCACAATAACAAACCATCACGATTTGTGTCTGCGGGGGTTTTGCAAGATTGCACCGTGATCTTTTCCACGGAGATTCTGAAACTTCAAGTCGTGATAATTAGCGGCTGCGGCTACTAAGTGATTATACAAATGAACGGGGAAACCGAGAATCCATTAGTCTCCCGCGGGAAAGAATCGTGAGAAGAATGTATATTATACTCGGGAAATCTCTCTCTTATCAATGTTACGTAAACCATCTCTGAAAGAGCGGAAGACCACATATCGGAACATAAATTCCAACCTGTCATAATTTGCAATGCGCTTCTGGCTTGGCTGGTTGCGAGCGTCGAGAATGCTTGCCTACGATTAGTCTAGCGTGATATTGATAAATTACGAATTCCGGCAGATTATCTTCCTTTTACAAATAGCCTTGCAAAATTTATATTTTTATATTAAAATTAACTTTAAACTTTCATGCCATTCATAAAAACTATGAATTTCTATGATATATCCTTTTTAAGGAAAAATAAATGGCATGGTTATTATAAATTTTTAATAGTATATATTTTGTATACTATGTGTTTTTTTTTTAATTCTGCGTGCGTGCGCGCAAATTTACTGAAAAATGGCAATATCTTTTTAATTCAAGTAAAAGTATCTATTTTGTGATAGCCTATCTCTTCCTTCAAAAATAATAATATGTTTGCAAAAAAATGAGAGATGTGTAGTTTTATCGTTCATACATAGTTTGTTTAACTCTATTATGTCTTCTTATTCAATCAAAATACATAATGTTAAATCTTAATTCTACCTTGTCCGAGTTAGTTATGGTGAGAAGAAGTCATCCATCAATCAATAATTTTTACAATTAGTGCATACCATGAAAATAGCCATAGTCATTGTTATGTAACAACGGAATTACATAGGCGTCTATTGCCAACGCACATCTTTCTTTATCAAGCGAGAAGTGTAGGCCAGCGATCGGAATCCGGTAGTTTCGTTCATCATTACGCGTAACAATCCGAACGCCTTTGATTGATTCTCTTGCTCGGAATTAATGAGCATCGCGCCCGGTTTAAATCAACGCGGGAAAATGGAAGATAACGAAACAAGCTGGCGAGTTCGATTACGTAACTTTTGAACATGTGACATTGATTCTACTCTTTGTCATCGCGTGCTTCGATATGTGGAGGTGAGGCACACGTCTCAGCTACGCATATATATATATAGGGTGCTCTGATGTATAATACGCATTTTTGTCGAAAGAATAATCTCCTTTTCGCGAGAGACGTAATGGAATATTGAATTCTGGCGCAGCCACTCATCTTCATATAATTTTTTTACTTTTTTCATGTTTTTTAATTATTAACATGATATAGGAATATCTTATAAAAGAAACACGGAATATCTTATAAAATTTAACATGTTTTAGTAATAGTTTATTAACGTAAGGGGACATATGTTTATATGAATAGTCACAATATATTAAACTGGAGTAAATCACATCAGTCCACTAATGCGTAACGCGCGTACAATTGGGCTTACACGCATTTTTCACGGTTCTACAAATTGTCTCGTCAGATTAGAAAAGACCTTTTAACCCATATTAAATCTCGTATTCGGAAACACCCTGTATATAACGACGCATTCGGTAGTTGATTAGATTTAAAAGAATGCCCCGTCACCTGCACTGTTGAAAGGAGACTAGGCTCCGGGAGTGATGACGGTGGGGAGACTCGTAGAGATGAGAAGAAGGGATAGGAAATAAGCGGGAAGAGGGGAGGATAAAGGGAAAGAAGGTGCTGGAGTGTTGCCTGATCGTCAGCAACGAGAGGCCCGGGCATGAGGGCCCAGCGATCACTGACCGCTTTCGCCGATCCCAGCCGCCAACTAGCCACCTTTCAGCGGCGCAGCCATTGGGGCATCCTCCTGTCTTAAGGTCCATTCACATTGCATCGCTAATCAAATCTGACAAAAAAGAATCGTTCCGTGGTGCTTACGATCCCCGTAAAGTCGTAGAAATTGCCTTTATCGGCATGGGACCGGCTACCGCCGAGATTAAAGAAGTAGGATTTATGTAATTGTCGATAACGAAATACCCAAGTCGTTGGGATTAAAAACATTAACGTTTAATTTTCGTAGAGGCTATCGAGATACTGGACTAAATTTGATTCGTGGAATTAATGTCGTTAATGATAATTAGAGATACGCTCGCTTCATAAATTTCCATGCAAAATTACTCATAAATTAACGGCGATTAGTATAATCTCACTTGTGGAGGATTAAATCAAGTTTGCGCGCAGTAAGACTCCTAATATGTCTGTATCGTTCATTGGAGCGGTTACAGTAATTACCGCCGAGAATATATGTAATATCGGCCAAAAATTGCGTCTCAATGAAAGCCGACGAAAATAATCTCCGGGAATGAAGTAACTCTTTCCTGGAAGAACTCGAGATATTTGTGTAATGAGAAAGAATGGCGCGAACTCTCTCGAGGTAATCGAGATAGTTAGCGGGTTGCAGTTTCGTTTTACGACACGTGATACATGGTTAATCCGCAAAACATTGGACACCCGGGGAATAATATTACGAGCGATTATAGATGGCTACAATGCAGTCCACCATTGGCAATTACCAAGGCGAGAGGGAACTGGCGAAAGAGTGAAATATAATACCGATACAAGCCTCGCAACCTTGGTAAAGATCTTGTAATAACGATCAATGAATACGGATAAAACATACGTTTAATTGCGAAACCGATAATCTACCGTCATATCGTCGGCAATAATAATGACAAAGATGAGATTCGAGCATTTTACAAGTTCTTCTCGAGTAAGTCATTACATGTATTTCTATGAAGAATCAAATTAAAATATATATTAAAATCAAGACAATTAAGAAAAGATGACGCAAACAATGTAATAATTTATAATCTCGGACAATCGATTTTAATAGATGCATTGTATCTGATCATTTAAAGTTCGAAGGAATGGAGTCTGTTGAATTGCTTTAAGATGCGATGATGATGTCCGAAAGATCTTTTGTGCCAATAGGGAACCCTATTTCGAGCAGGTAAAGGTAACAAATCACTTTTCAACGATGGGAGGTCAAGCTGTTAAATACTGTTTTCTGAAAGGCGGAGTTCCCTAAAAGTTCACTTGATACGATGTTACACACTATTTCAGACATAACAAACATCGTTTTATGATTAATGAGATAAAATTGTGCAAATTTTGAATATTAGAATATTATAAGAAATTAATTCAATCTTCAAGAGACAGAATATCTTATTTTAGACTTGCTTTTGCAAATTAAAATCGTTTCGTTGATGATTTCTTTTTTTATAGTTATCAATTGTCATTTTCTTTTTTATGCACTATTATAAAAGAATAAGATTTTCCGAAATAAAGATTTTAAAAGATATAAGAACACATTTCTCATAAACACAAATGTATACGGATGTAGAAAAATTTCTAGATAAAATAGAGCATAACAGATATACTATAATAGAGCATAACATAATAGACATTACATAGTAGTTACATAATGCATAAATATTAATTTACGTGTATGTATGTATGTATGTGTGTGTGTATATATACATATATATAGTGCAAATTGACGTTTGTATCAAATGACCAGAATCGAATATGACGGAAATCTAAAAAAAAGTATTTGCAAAGTATGAGACAATCGAATACGAACGTAAATGAAATTCGCATAAAAGCAATGGGCAAACATCTTTTTTCGGGAAAGAGAGCTCCCATTCTGTTATAGAATCACAGAAATGTGAGAACAGATGACGGCGCGGAGAGGTTTCGCGAACCGATCGAACAGCAATATGACGAAATAGAGAGAAAGAGAAGAGGAGAAGATCGACAGGAAAAAGAGGAAGGAGGGAGAGAGAAAGAGGGGAGAGGGAGAGAGAGAGAGAGAGAGAGAGAGAGAGAGAGAGAGAGAGAGAGAGAGAGAGAGAGAGAGAGAGAGAGAGAGAATGATGAGGAGAACACGAGATGCGGGGAGTGCGCAGTACATGAAGGAAAGGAAAAAGAAAGAAAGAAAGAAAAGGACGCGCGATGGAAAAAACAGAAAGAGGAGAGAAGGAAATAAGAACGTAGTGGAAGAAGCTACAGATGCGAGGAGCCACTGTAAGGACCGAGAGAGTGTACCTGTCTTGTTTTTATAGACTTGCCAGAACGTCGGGACCCAGGTACGCGGATAAGGGCGACAACGACTACGATGATGACGATGACGACGACGACGACGACGACGACGACGACGACGATGATGACGACGACGACGACGACGACGACGAAGACGACGACGACGACGACGACGATGATGACGACGACGATGACGACGATAATGACGACGACGATGACGACGATGGTGACGATGACGGTCGTCGACGATGAAGAGAAGGCAAAGAACAAGGTGGGAGGAGAAAGGACGGCCGCGGAGCGGTAGAAGGAAGCAGCCGGGAGATCGGCAGAAGGGGAGAGGGTAACGGAGTCCGCCAGGGCCTTACAATCCTCCACCAACCAGTCCTGGTAGAACCGTGGGCCCTACCGGAGTCTTACATGCGCGCGTCGTACCTGCGACGGTAATTTTTCGGTGTCCACAAAATTTTTTCTCATTATCGAAGAGGTGATAATCTCGAGATCGCTCGAATCTGCTCTTCTCTTCCTCTCCTTTTTCGCGAACGCGTTTATTTCATCCCGTTAACGCGTTGTTCGTTCGAATTCGCTCTCTTTCTCTACGAGACGAATCGCTGAGGATGAGACCGCCAGGATCGTAAAGTGCAAAGACCAAGGTGATCAAAAGGTCGATCGTCGACCGAAGTAGAGAGAGGCAAGAAAGAGAGAAAGAGAGAGAGTGATATGGATGACGTGATGAGGTGAAATTGCGACGTCCCGGTGGTGATTTAGATGGATCGATGCCGGTTTCACGAGATATACCAGTGGCGTTAATTGGCATTAGAGATAGGTACCCCTAGGGGAGGGGGGCACGGGGGGGGACCACTCCACATTGATGGAATAGTGATTAACGCGGCGGAAAGATGCGGGGTAGTCCTGCCTTCCTCGCTATATTACTGGGCACGATATTCGGTGTCCTAGGTGCATCTCTGAGCAAGGCGCTCAGGTACAAGGCACCGGACGAGTGCAAGTGGGTCACGACCGGTGACGCCGAAGACGACGTGTCGCTCGTGTGTCGTCTGCGTACCATTAACAGCGAGCTGGAGAACACGAACTTCAGCGTGATACAACCGCAGCACACGGTGCGTCTGCGACTGGAATGCAGCGACGCACTATTCTATCAGAGTTCTCTGAGCGCCGGGAGTTTCAGGCCACTGATCGAGTTGCGTGAGCTCGTGATCGAGTATTGTAAAATCGGTAATCTATCGGACGACGCATTCAAAGGTCTCAGGGAACTGCGCAATCTCACTGTGAGGACGCACAATACTGACTGGTCGGCAATGGCGCTCGACATATCTGCCGGAGCATTCACCGATGAGCTTCGGCAGCTGGAGAAGCTCGATCTCGGTGAAAATAACATGTGGAGCATACCGGAGGGCGCGCTCTGTCCCCTGGTCAATCTGGAGATTCTGAACCTGACGAGAAATCGGCTCAGGGACATCACGGGTTTTCGTTTCAATTCGGCAGCGAGATGCCTGACGAACCTTAGGGAATTGGATCTCAGCAATAACAGCGTCGAGTCTTTACCGAGCGCGGCGTTTTCTGGTCTGACAAGGTTGCACAGCCTGGACCTACGATGCAACGCCATCAGCTTCATGGCGGATCGCGCATTCGAAGGCCTCACGTCGTTGGCCATCTTGAGACTCGCCGATAACCGGCTTGCGAGCCTGCCGCCGGAGCTTTTCAGCGATGCCAAGGATCACATACAGGAGATTCATCTCAGGAACAATACATTGAGCGTTTTGCCGCCTGGTTTGTTCAGCGAATTGTCGCGGCTGTTAGTGCTAGATCTCTCGCACAATGAGTTAACAGCGGAATGGGTGAATGCGGCTACGTTTACTCGTCTGGTGCGTTTAGTGGTGTTGGATCTATCGAGCAATCGTATCGCGCGACTCGATCCGACTGTTTTTCGCGATCTGTACAGTCTACAAATACTACGGCTGCAGGAAAATTTATTGGAGAGCTTACCGGAGAATACATTCTCGGCGCTCTACAACCTCCACACGTTGCTGCTCAGCGACAATCAGTTAACCGTCATAGACGCTACTACATTGAGTGGCCTTTACGTACTTAGTCTTCTCTCATTAGACAACAACCGGTTGCATACGATACACTCGGGCTCTTTAAGAAACGCCTCGTCCCTACAGGATTTTCATCTTAACGGTAATCGACTGACATCAGTGCCGGATGCATTGAAAGCCACTCCCCTCCTGCGCACTCTCGACCTCGGTGAGAACCTCATCTCCGAGATACCGAGCGGCACCTTCGACCACGTGGCACAGCTGTACGGACTTCGATTAACCGAAAATCATATCGGCAATCTCACGAAGGGCGTTTTTGATCGTATCAAAGAACTCAAGATCCTGAACCTCTCGCGAAACCGCATACAGTACATCGAACCCGGTGCTTTCGACGAGAATCTGAATCTACAGGCAATACGTCTCGACGGCAATCAGCTGACCGACATCACCGGCCTCTTCACCAAACTGCCGAATCTCGTTTGGCTCAATGTGAGTGATAATAAACTCAAGTGGTTCGACTACGCAATGATACCGACTGGGTTACAGTGGCTGGATATACACTCGAATCAGATCGAAGAGTTAGGCAACTATTTCGAGATCGAGACGCAATTGCAGCTGAGTACTTTCGACGCGAGCGAGAACAAACTCACGGAGATCACCGGCAACGCGATCCCTATGAGCGTCGAGCTACTGTTTCTCAATGACAATCTCATTTCCAAAGTGCAGAGCTACTCGTTCTTCAAGAAGCCGAATCTGACGCGAGTCGATCTGAAGGGTAATCAGATACGAAATCTCGAGCCCTATGCATTGCGCATCAGCGCGGTACCGTCGGATCAACCGCTGCCGGAATTCTACATCGGCGACAACCAATACTTATGCGACTGCACCATGGAATGGTTGCAGCGCGTCAATCGGCAGAATCAAACACGTGTGCAGCCGCGCGTAATGGACCTCGAGAGCATCTACTGCAAGCTCTTATATGACCGCGAGCACGTCTTCGTGCCGTTGGTCGAAGCCTCACACTCGCAGTTCCTCTGCAAGTATGACACCCACTGTTTTGCCTTATGCCACTGTTGCGACTTCGATGCGTGCGATTGCGAGATGACATGTCCGCAGAATTGCACGTGTTATCATGATCAATCGTGGTCGGCGAATGTAGTAGATTGCTCTAATGGTGGACACGTCAACAAACTACCTGAACAAATACCAATGGACGCTACACGCCTCTATCTGGATGGAAACGATCTACGCGTCGTATCGAGTCACGCTTTTATCGGCCGCAAAAAGCTCAAGGTGCTATTCCTCAATTCGTCTAATATTGAGATCGTGCAGAACAGGTCTTTCAACGGACTACGCGACCTCGAGGATCTGCACTTGCAAGACAACAGGATACGCGAGCTGCGCGGTCACGAGTTCGAGGGGTTGGATGCGCTGCGGCAGCTGCATCTGCAACGCAATCGCATCATCGCGATCGGCAACGACACGTTTGCGCCGTTGCGGTCTCTGCGGATACTACGGCTGCAGAACAATCGTCTGACCACTCTGGCAGTATGGTCATTGCCAAGTTCGATCGAGGTCAGTCTAGCTGGGAATCCCTGGTCCTGCGAGTGTGATTACCTGCAGAGTTATCGCGAGTGGTCGCGTGATCCGAGCGTTCGCGTCACGGACGTGACCGCATTGCGCTGTGTGTACAACGTTACGGAGTTTGAAGCATTTGGCGATGAGGTGTTCGCGGACGACGAGTTTGGCTTCCCGATGAGCACGAGTGATCGCGAGCGCGCTGGTAACGAAAGCGCCGTTTGCACCGGCGCGATCAGCATCGATAACGACATACATCACAATTACACTAAGACCATTATTGAGAAGCAGATCCTGCAGGATTATTTGCCGCTGCTGGTAGCCACTTCGGCCAGTTCGCTCATCGTCATACTTCTGTGCATGCTCGCTTTCGTGTTTCGTCATGAACTACGCGTGTGGTTTCACTCACGTTTCGGTGTGCGGATATTCTATCGAAATCACGAGGTCGATCGAGACGATCGGGATAAACTGTTTGACGCTTTTGTGAGCTACAGCTCAAAGGACGAAGCGTTCGTTGCTGAGGAATTGGCACCGGTGCTCGAAATGGGAAATCCTTCGTACAAATTGTGCCTTCACTATCGGGACTTTCCGGTCGGCAGCTTCATAGCCGACACCATCATCCAGGCGGTGGAGTCATCGCGTAGAACGATCATGGTGCTGTCAGAGAACTTTATCAAATCCGAGTGGTGTCGCTTCGACTTTAAGTCAGCGCACCATCAAGTACTGAGGGACAGAAGACGCCGGCTGATTCTCGTACTGGTTGGCGACGTGCACCAGCGCGATCTCGATCCAGACATACGGCTGTATTTAAAAACGAATACTTATCTGCAATGGGGCGACAAGCTCTTTTGGGAGAAACTGCGATTCGCGTTACCGGACGTGCCGAACAATCAGCGAGCGACGCAGAGGACGAGGCAGCCGCCGCCGGTCCGACGGCAACACAACAATAGAACGTCCAACGGATCGCGCACCGTATCCGTCCACATATGAACCGCTCGTTGGAACTAAATCCGAGCGCGTCGAGTGTCGTTCGTGTCAAACGAGTTCTTAGCCGCAAGGATACAACGGGGAGGAACACGGACTTTACGTTGAGATTCTTATATGCTTGAAACGCGACTCCCAAGCGGTGTGCAATATTGATGTTATATTACAGAGTGTGTAAATACAAACGAAGAGTTTTTTTATGTATAAATAGAACCGAGAGGTATGCGGGAAGAAGAGGTCATGTGTACATAGACGACGTGTGATAAGAGTGAGAATATTTAAGACGCGCTCTCATCGCGTGGAAATGTATACCCGTTGTGCCACACGCAGATTCTGTAAATTTGTTGCAGCACGGATGAGAGTGGTTAGCTGAAACTCGTAAATAGGACGTCGTCCGTTCGGTCGCGAATCACGGCCGGATCGGCACCGTTATTCGGCTCGTGGAACGTGCGACGATTACGTTGGGTGCGTATACGTATGTGAATGTGTGTGTGTGCCGTGAAACGTAAGAGATGCAGCCCGTTGTGCTTCTGGTAGCCTAACATACAGCCATGTACTTAAAATTTGCTGCTTTTCAATATTATACGCTCGTTCGTGACTATTGAGATCGGTCGTTATTCGACGACTATATAGTGCAAATAGTTTCGCAATCAATTGGCAAACCATGCTGGATTTCTCGGGCGAATATTGCGTCGGCATAATCATTTTAATACCGGCAGTTATCTCACGCGTTGTATGTCTCCACGATCAACTCTTAGAGTAAAATATCTTAGCTTAACCTCGAGTCGAGAATGTCTTCGAACCCGTTTGAACTTCGATTCGATTATTTAGATAGCTTGGCTCAAGCCACTGCGCCAACAGTGATACCACTTCCTAATTATAATTATTATGTGTATTTAATTGTATTTACACTTCTTTTTTTCTCTGGTTGATAACGAATTTCATCCAGAAATACGAGCTTAAGAGCATCTTAACATAGAAATTGATGCTCTATGGTGATATAACGAAAAGTTCTGGGCGCGAACATTGTAAAGTATTACTTTAGTCTTATTTATTTCGTTTCAATCGATAAAGAGACTTTTTGCGACTTGAATGCATCATTTTATTAACGTGATAGAAAATGGAGACAACAGTGTAACGAAGCTCGCTTGCCGTCGATTAACGAATAATTTAAGAAAACGTAATTTCCGCTTGAATTCGACGATCCCATTATCGGACGCATATCAATTAACCGACAAGACTTATAATTTTGCATTTAAAAATCTTTTTATGTACAATCTCGTATACGGAATACAAATATACGTATATATTTTTATGAACGCGTAACGGGAAGACAGTACATTTATATTCATTGCGCAGATGGCTCAATCACATTTCAGTAATAACTTCAGCATTACGAAAACGTCAGTCGGCGCAAGATGAAATAAACCTCACGTATCTTATCCGAAATGAGACAGTCGAATTCAAAGTGCGCGTTATGTGCAAAGAACCTAAAGTGCTGCTATAAATATTCGAGATATAATGTACAAACGTGAAATCGTCTTCTTTAGCTTTCCTCGCAAGCGGTTATCATGTTTCGCAAACTGTCTGACGCAACAAAAAGATATTATTCTAGAATAAAAGCTATGACTGAATAATAAAACATTCTATTTTTATGTTTTTAATTCTTCTGTCTTATTCTGATTTTTGCCTTTCCTAATCACATTGTAATGATTATAATTCCAAATATATATTCTACAGATCGCCGAAGAAATTCTTTGTTAAATGTATAAATATTTTTCGAGATGCGCCAATTTCAACACTCGCGATTCATTGCGATTTTAATTCTTAAACTGTATTTTTTCAAGAAAAAGTATTACTTTCTTCAAGCGTACTTGTCGAGAGAAATGTCAAAGGCGCATTAAAACGAATTTACAAACGCTATGCAATGCACTTCCTCATTTTCAGTTAATGCAATAAAATGACAAAGCGGTATACGCGATATTCACGGCATGACAATTAAATCCACTATTTCGATACAGGCTTTGTACACCATTTTCTGAGGTAGCTCGAGAACAAAACAATACTTTATGTTAATCGAGTCACGTCTGTGTACATTGTCATCACGTCTTGTTACCGTTGCATCAGCAGAATAAGTAATATCTACCTAAGGATAATAGAAAAGAGACAATTTGGTAAGAGAGACAGTTAAGAGAAAATTTCGTGTTACGCTTTGTAACAAATTGAATTAAATTCTTTCGTTACGCTGTTCTATTTAATTCGAATGAACTAAATAAAAAAAAAAACGTGTTTGAAGATACTAAAAAACTATGCAAACGTCATTTCAAAAAATTCTATAGCTAGCATTTAAAATAAATTTAATACGATTCACAGAAATATTTAAAAAAATGTAAAATTACGTGCAAAAATGAGCGATAACTATGTATGATAAGATGATAAAAAAAACTAGGAAAATGCAAAAATTTGATTTATCAGTTACGATGTCTGTTCTCGTCGCGATGGTGACATGCAATACCTGCAGGTAGCGTAGGAACGCGAGCTAAATGAACCACGCTAGAAAATTGTAGCTACGTGAAAACGCTCGCGAAAGTTACGTTATTGCACGGCTCGCGATTGCGTGTAATCGTCGTGTAATCAATGCTGGTGTAACGGCCCAGCAGCGCGGGCGATTCGATCGATGCGCGAAATAAGATTGTAGTGGCACACCATTCGCAGACGATTGCGATATCGAAGAATAACGCAAGTATACCGTAACGATGTCGCGGAACGGCGAACGATAACGAATACGCAGTGCTACGGGAGAAGCGTCGAGAGTCCCACCCTACATACCGTGACTGCCGAGGCATTTTGCGGTTTGGCTAATGACACGCGGAATTTGCAATCGCATTGTACTCCGTCATTCCACCAACGATCGTAGTTGCGATCTAACATTTGCGCGAGCTGAGCTTTCCGCGCACCTCGCGGCGCGTAGATAGATCGATCAATCCTGATGGACCGTTCTTTGATGAGAACGCAGCGCAATATCGGTTATCATCACGTGCGTGACATTTAACTCGGCAAATCATTTCCGACGACTAATCAAAACAATCGGCATTCGCGATTAGTTCATCCGACACCTATTTCGCTGCAACCATGTCGTCATCATTCAATTGCATTAGTTGTGCGTTCCAATATTTTTGTTTCCAACAGTTTTTATTTGTAGTAGTTATCCTTGATACGAAATAAGGAACTTGATGAGTACAAGAATACACGGAAAATTCTAATCGTGACATCGATTTGTCGGACAGATTGCGATTGGCCGTAGTAGCGAGCGTCTCTATGGGACCGGTAACGAGTCAACGCTCCTATCTGCCGATCCTGTTCTGCCACTTTTGTAATTAACAAGTCCTTAACAACATATCACGGGTAAAACACTCTTTGCATCGCTTATGTTCTCCGTTGAAAGCGCCTGGTCAAGGCGGGCTCGTGGCCGTCAACCAGTCCCCTCAAGTATAATTTAATGTACCGAGAAAAATCGGAGATACCACTACACAAGCCCTCACGCGCGCGCGCACGCGATGCAATGGCGAGAGGCGCGTAAGAGGAAGAAATTATATACGGACGGAAGGGCAAGAGATCGTAAGATCTCAATGGTCTAGATACTCCAGGGCGCGGATAGAGTGGCGAAAGGAATCAGGCGTGTCTATCTCGCCAGAGTAAGTAATGAACTGGACAAAAACCATTTTTCGACGCACGCGCAACCTGATAATGCGAGATTGTGCAAGGAGTTTATAAACCTGTTCGCCACTTTGTTCGTTTATCCGACATAACAAGACAAGGCGAGGTGTGCGCGTGACCTCGAGTAAGTGACAACGGAGAAATCGGTGGCGCGATGGAATCTGAAATTAAAGAGCGATCATTAAAATTGATATAACCGACGTCTTTATATCGCGGTTCGAATCGAAGCGACTCTTGGCGACTCGCGCGGCAGCAACTATGCGAGCAATAATAATCGAACTAAGAAGCGAGTCGACAGGATACCGCCGAGTAACGGCTTTCCGATAAAACGACCGGCAAGTGAGGAGTTTTAATGCGCATAAAACCTCATTGATCTTTATTGCGGAAAATAATGAATTAAGAGCGATAAAACGTGGAGGGCTTATTTCTCGTCGCTTTCGTCCATAGTCATAACATCCCATGCGGTCCTAATGTTTCGCAGCTTGCTAACTCGTTCGCATAGCAGTTAAAGCAGCTTCTTTGAGAACGCGACTCGTCTCCTTCAACCATCTTCTCCTCCCTCTCCGTCCGCTAATCCGGTCGCCGATGCTTTATGCGGTATAACGGAATTTCTGTTTGCATTATCTGCCAGAACAGCCACATGCCACTTGCACGTCGTTGTCGTCATCGTCGTCGCCGTCCATCGTTCATCTTGGCGTGCCATTGCGCGGACTAAGGGACTCGAAGAGGGATTCGTGTTTCGAATCGACACCGATGATCAATTCAAATCGCCGTCGTGTCGGATCATTGAGCAGCCGCGTTTTATCACAAGTCGTTGAATCCAAGCCGCAAATCGTTCCCACTCGTGGGAGGAAGAGAGAAGAGAGCGCACACAGCGCGAGAAGACGCTCGAGTTGTTATTCCGGTTGAGATTTGCGAAATTCAAGCGGTACTCATGACGGGCATTAAATCATACACAAGTCAGGATTTGTGTCACCTCCGTGATTATACAGCCGTTGGAAACTGGGCGATGCAACGCGAAGTGCTGGACGACCATAATCGCCGCGACATAATCGCGGCGTAATCGTGATTAATTAAGATAACTCTCCGAGAACTCCGTCTTCTCTCTCTCTCTCTCTCTCTCTGTACCTTTCGCGAACTCTTTCCCCTTCGAATTTGCCTCGTCGGTAATTGCGATCTTTAAAGCGTATTTTTTTGATGCAACAGTTAATCGCTGGTTGCACAGCGTTACTTGCACATCGCGTCTCGCAACTCGCGCGGCGCGGCGAGGATCGACGGAAGTCGAGCGTGAAAAAAGAAGCCTCAATTACCGACCTCGCTCTCTTGTCGACTGTGAACTTTATATTCGTGCGTACGCGTTCGCCGCCGCGTAGTACAGTTATCGCGATTGAGAATTTAGTGTCCCGCTTGCATTGTCTCGCGGAGCGAATGCATATTTCACACGTGCGCTATCCGTACAGCCGCTGCCGCCGCCGCCGCCGCCGCTGTCGTGTATCCGCTGCGGCTTGCTGATTATGCGAACCGTGGTATAGTCGGTTATCCTCTCGCATATACATACATCGTCGCAGCGTATACAAGTCGCGCGAGCGCGAGGGCACCGTGTAACATCATAATAACTCGCAGAAATCATCTGTGCGGACTTTCAAATGCAGGCAAAAGCGGAATAATGGCGCCGAAGCGCGCGACGCTGCTGTAGCATTCCAGATAATGACCGACAATTAATTTCGCCCCTTACTTCGTCACAAAGAGTATCGCATCCTCCGCGACCGTGTGCTATTCTCGAAACGCGACACGCACCTCTCGCATGCTCGATTAATAACTATTCTTGATATAAAAAGAAAATGTATGTATGTAAGATGTATTAATACAAATGTATTAATACAATTCGTGATAATTCTGTATATCATTTCTCAAAAAACTATCAACAGTAAATTAATATATTTCTTATATAAATTCTTTTTTTCGAATTTTGCATTACACAAATCTATGTAAAACATATAATTGATTATTACACGTTTAAGATAGTAAATGTTGATGTTAAGATAAAGTTTTGCAATTTACTTTGGAATTATCATAAACTGTTTACGACTGCAGCAAACGAGTTTCTAGTTTATCCTGTCAGATGTAATTAATCAGAAGCGCGGTAGATAAATTTCTTCTGAAAGCAAATACGTCGATTTCTCGTCATCGATGATGAAGTCAGTTTGACGAACGTCTCTTCGGTATAGGAGGTATTTCGTGATTTCACGTTCGCCCTTTACGACGCGCGATCGTCGGATAAATGGACTTTTAACGAACCCCGCGAGCGCTGGATAATTCGATTTATTAAGCAAGTGTTGCCTCGTCCCGAACAAGCATCGCTAATATTGACGGAGGTGGATCTTCCTGTCGCTGCGAGACTGACACTGGCGGAAGAAACATTCCGAGGCGAGAGTTGCTCGCTCGATCGATTACAAAGCACTTTCGCGGAACATTGAATTGGATCCAATCTCTTCGAGTTCGACGAGAAAGAGAAAGAGAGAGAGAGAGAGAGAGAGAGAGAGAGAGAGAGAGAGAGAGAGAGAGAGAGAGAGAGAAAGAGAGAAAGAGGTAGAGAGAGGGAGGCAGAGAGGTCAAAAAAAATACAAGTTGCACCGACCGACCGACCAACCGGTGACTTTAATCAACTCTTTGCGAGCGCAACTGCTCGAGAGTTCGCGGGGCGTGTCGGGTACCATTCCGGCGCTCTCGTGTATGGTTACAAGTGCGGCTTGGGAGAGACTTCGTAATAATACCATGGGACCCCGTTGACACGCTTCGTTGCGCATTAAAGCCAGCTGACAATCCCCCCGAAGTTTTCGATATTTCAGGCCATGATACCACCGTTGCGCTTGCCATTTCGAGGACCACGATTATCTCTTGACTGTGCAACGGAGGACTCCGAGGACCTCGAGATGGTTGCAATTTCATCGCAACTACCACTCTACCGCTTTTCTTGAAATTTTCTATTCCAGCTTTGTCCTCGCGTGTGCTAATTGAGCAGTCAGATATATATGTTTTATTTCACCAAATACTCTATTTCGACGAAAGGTTTCGTTGGCCTCTGTGTAATATAATGCAAATATATACGATGATCGCCAGGATTATAAAAGATCGTGTAACACGAATTGAGTCGATCCAATCAAGCATTGACCCAGCAATTAAGGCTTAACTTTGCATCTTGTATACGAACGTTGTTGCTCCGACTTGCAAAGTCCTACTATATCTTTTTCAACTTTGCATTTCTACTTCGAAATAATTTTTCTATAAAAATTTATTTTAAATGCTTATCTATTTTAAACAAACATTTTTTCATTAATTTATTTAGATTATGTTGTCTGCGGACGTGAGGTACCTCGTTAAAACCGACAGAAATTGTAATTTATATAACGTGGAATTAAGCAAAACATTTTCAAATTGTGTTGAAAATAACCGAAAAAATAACAGAGCATCTCCTCGGTCTCGTCACTTTAATTACATTCAAGGATCCTAGTAATAGGTGCAGAGTTAAGTCAAACTTGTACGACACTATTGACTCAGGCACGATCAAAGCGCTTTCATATGTAAATGAAATGTTTAAAGTTTTCAATTATAAAGGAAAGAGAGAGAGAGAGAAATACGCCGCTATTAGAAACCGCCGAGCATTCGCACTGACAACTGTACTTCATCAAGAACATTAGCAATTAATTTATATCAACAATAAAATTTTCCACTCACTGGATCTACCTAATTTTACCTAATTTTAATTATTACGGCGTGGTGTGCGCCGATATAAATTTCTGTAAGCTGTAAAATAACGATGAGAAAAGGATATGCGCGCAACCTCGTACACGCGAGCGTAGTCTTGCGGGAAGAACATCTGCTGCTGAAAGAAAATGAGCACAGCTGCAAACGATCGAAATTCTCGAGCACGACCATTCGCCCCGATTTCGTGTCACGCGCGCGACGGCGAACGCGCAAAACAATGAAAACTTGAAAATGGCGAAGTCTCTCCGTATTCTCTCCGGCTCTCGGATGCATCTGCGACCGTCGATAAGATTGCTTCCACGATAACAATCATCCACTACGTCGCAAACATATAATTTAAGCTTCCGCGATTCTCTTTTTTCTTTTGTTATAAAACAAAGCAACTTTCGAAGTTCTCTATATTATGTTATTCATTCGGTAACTAGAAAGTGACTTCGGATAAAATTCTTTCTCTGCCAAAATATTTTATACGCAATTTCAAAATATTTTTTGTATTTTGTTACTTGTTACTGTTATCAAATCGTTGGTTATGACAGCGTAAATATATCGCAAAATTTTACTTTTTTGTTTACATAACGCACGTTTCAAATAGAAATAAATATTTTTTGTTATTCCTGAAAGAGTATTAATTTTAATACGCAACCTTCTCTGCTTCGTGTAACTTCGCGTGGTATGCGTTTTATTAAAGCAAGTTTTACTAACATTTTTTCGAAAGTACCAGTTTCCGAACATTCGTTACAAGGGATCTGATTATACTCCTCACTCAATTTCGCGGCTGCGGATAGAAGCTTCGCAGCATGATCACGGCTCGCGGTCGTTCCAACAGCAAAGAAGAGAAGGCTAACACGAAGGGCGAGATCTATGTCCTTCCGCGCTATAGACGCGCGAACGTGCGATTTAACGCCCGGCTAAAGCAGGAATTAAGTTATACGCTGATCGTGATAAGTAGGAACTCCATCGAATGATTAATACCGCGTGCTCCGACGCTCGCGCGCTCGTTGGGATTTATCGGTACGCATCGTTGGAGATTCCATTGCCGTAATTCTCGTACAGGTTGCGCTCTCGTGAAGATCTATCGGAATGCTCTCGAGAAAAGGGACGAGCGACGACGATGTCCCGTGTGACCCTGGGCCTTGCACTCAGCTTGTAAAAACTCAATTTACCGCGCTCGGGAAATCGTTCCTGAGGGGAGTTCATAAATGGAAATCAGGGATGGATATTAACTAGCACGCGAGCCGCCCGACGTAAAAAGTCCGTCGTCGATTCTCCTCGGTCCGGACTATGTAAATAAAACTTTCGCCTTATCCGTGGCGATCAAACTCGCCCGACGCGTTCCTTCTACCTCGCCGTTCGTTCCGCGGGGCTGCTCACGCGGACCTTATTTGGTAGCCAGTGGCTCTTTCTACGAAAAAAGAACGTTTGATACTTTTCCAAGACCGTTCCGGAATGCGATTTCCATAATGAAATTTCGTATGGAGATTCTTTCGAGATTTGCGGCCTGCGGGAAGCGTGACTCGGACACAAGTATGTCCGAGGAAACTCGGTGGGTTGTTTTCTTTTTTCTTATTCTATCCGACGAGCAATTGGCGCATCCGGCTACGCGATCGTACGGAGTTCTCTTTTCTTCATCCGTCCGATAAATCGGACATCAATGTTACAATAGAGATATCGCGTTTATCTGCGACGACTCGCGGCAGCGATGGCGAAACCCAAAACGAAATAGCGGTGGATGCCATCAAACCAAAACTCGGTAAAGATGTCCTCTCTAATTCAGGGCATTTCGAACGATCGTTGCGTGTTAGCGTATTTTATTGGGCTAGAACGTCGGCGGATGCAAATCGAATCGATCCGACGGCCGATACGATCCTCAATCGAATGGTTCCCGAGCACAGAAGAAACACTCCGCGCGCCAGGTACTTTATATTCTGCGAAGCGACTTCGCGAAGAAATTTTTCTATTCCGATGGCCGCTTAAGTTTCTTCAACGAAACTGCACTTGGGGGTTAGTTCTCTCTCGCGGTAACATTTAACTCCGGAGTTTTATTACCATACTTCCGTCTGAGCGCACTTGACTAAGATCGTTGGATCAAGAAATCGCGAACGAATATTGCAGAAAGAGATCTCTGCGTCAATGTGGAGCGGAGGGTAACGTGAAATGAACGTAAATAACGCTTTCGTTTTCTTATCGTTTCCGTATTTCAGTTTTCTTGAATAAAACGGGCCCCTCTACCTCCCATCAACTGTTATTTAAATCGTGCAGAAATTGGAAGCCAAATTAGCTCCGAAAAAACACAGAACAGGCAAGAGTTAACTTTATGTATATATTCAATGAATGATTTTTGTTGTTATGATTCAATAAACTTTTCATACGAAAATAATGCAGAAAATTATATATTGCTTCATTTTGCACAACTTTTTATGTAACTCAAGCTCCGAAGACAGAAACATTGCGAAATAACAGTGACAAGCGAGATTCAAATATAAATATAGAAAAACGTGAAAATTACGTATCCTTCCGTGCGTCCATCCATCATGTATTGCGATTTGTTTGTTCACAAAGTCTTTTAGACGATGCCAGTCTTCAAAGACACGATTTCGCAACATCAGCCTCGACCGACTCGCGAAGAACAACGCGCGAAGGTGCGCAAATATAAATCGACGCTATTACCATTTAATGAGCGATGTCGAGTTGCGCGCGGTTAGAAAGGTTTGACGGATATCCACGCAGCAAACTGCGCCGTAATTGTGTACAGAGAAAATAGTACCGGGAGCGCATTGAAATCGGTGCGCGATGCCGAGCCGGAGGCAGCCGCTCGAGCGCGCGGTCCACGACGTTTCCGCGGGATCGAGTCGTTGCGATCCGCGGAAGAACTGGAACCGCGAGGAGTCACGGAGGGATGTGAGGGGGACGGGGACATCCCTCATCGTCCCCCCCCCCTCACCCCTCACTCGTCCTTCGTGTCACGTACGGCAATTGAATAGAACGCCAAGACCGATCGAGCCGATCTTGCGGTCGGTAGCGTTCCATGCCGAACGATTCGACAGAGGGAACACGCTTCTCTCCCTCCTTCGCGAACGGGGTATTCGTCCTGCTCAGAAGGCTCGCATGCCTCGCTCGGTCGTCCGGTTGCCGCGGCTGCGAAGGGAAGGGCGCGGTGTGCGGACGGTTAGCGCCCATCCACCTTCCCTCCAACGGTATAACAAGAAATGCCCGGGCTCTCTGTCTTACGTGCTCCGTGCGAGTTTTCGTCCCGCTCGAGCGTTGTCCTCGCCCGCCGCGAAAAGCCGAGTGACTCCCGGCACGCTCTTCGAGATCCTTAAGCCGTGTTCACATCGCCGATGTATCGTTTGCGCTATCTAATGACTTAGCTGATTCGCGAATCCAAAATTAATTCGTCTAAGAGCAAATTTGAATTTCAAGATAAAAAATATATAATGACGTATATAACCGATTAAATTAATCACTGGGTCTGAACAACTAATACATAGATTGGAGAAACAAACCATTGCCAGAATCGCAGGTTTTTCCATCTTAGTAGAGTCTACGAATGAGATAAAGAGCATATCTAGCTAATAGAATTTCGAAGAAACCAAGATCGGTCAGAGAAGCGAAAGTATGTACGTCCGCACTGCATCTCTTTTCAAGGTGGACCCAACATTAAGCCCGGTTTACGCCGACGACGTAACGTCGCGGCTGTAATTAAACGCGCCACTCAGAGCTAATGCGCCGCGACGTAACGACGACCTTTCCGAGATTTGCCGCTCGTTTCTGTCCGCTCCTTCTTTTTCTTTAATTAAATGTCAGTGACGACGACCAAAAGCGGACGCGCCGACGCGGCCACGCGATTGCATCTCGGAATCGGGGGCCTCGTCGGAGATATGGCGCCTTAAATTTCACGTGGATTCGTGCCTTGGACGAGCACGAGTACGAGAAGGAAGATGAATTACGAAGATAGCGGCGGTTTAGCCGAGAGAAACTTATCGTTGAGATTGGCGGCGCGTCGCTGCGCGATGCTCTAATAATTAATATCGACATAGCACGATCGGTATCGTCCGGCTAGCAATAGTGATTGCTACCGCTGCGATGACTCGGCAGCGGCTGACGCCTCAAAAATGATGGTTGTAAAATTATCTCGCCTGTAAAATTATCTCGATGGATCTCGCCTTATCTCGGCGTTCGGTGCGCGCTATCGTTCGCGCATAGATTTTTTGATAAACGAGCACACGGAGCAATCACACATATGAAAGCAACGGACAGCGAGATGGCATGATAAAACACGATAGTGTACGCATTTAGTTGATACACGCTGCCACGATGCATTAAATTTGTTTTCCTCTTAAAAAAGGACGCGTTACAAGCTCAAAATTTAATTTAACAATTTATAATTTCGTCAAAATCATTCTGGATCATTTTCCTATACACGAATTCGATACTTAGGGACCGATTCTATAACTCTCTTAACGACAGTCGTTGATGGCATTGCGCAGCTTTTTTACTCTACATAATATCTGCGCAACGACATCAACGACTGTCGTCAAGAGTTACAGAATCGGTCCCTTAAGCATCCCATTTCGATCTATTTTCTCTATTTTCGCTAATGTCGAAGAATAAGATGCAGCTCGGAGAAGTGTGAAAAAAAATCTTGATAGACTAGTCCGCGAGGTCTAAGAAAGACACAATGTAATTCGCCTACTTATCTCTCCGTCCTCGCAACCGGCAAACTTACGGTCGACACAAATGAATGTCAATATCCGATAGAAATAATTCAACGAACCGTGCTCCCGATTCCCGCGTTCGCTGGTTGCTCCGTTCCCTTATCCCTTACTTTTCTATCGAACTTTTCTCTCCTCGGGATCCTGTCTCCAAGAGCTAATATCATTCGCTCACCGATACTGAAGGGAAAGAGTACTTCGCCGAAGTGGAGCACGACTGCGACGGTGCCGACGGTGCATCGCCCTTCCGCTTAAGAACAGGGACAGAGTGCGGAGACTTGGAAGTTAACACGAGAAAAAGCGTCTTACCGAGTTTTTCTCGAGAAACAACAGCGACGAAGAGTCGAAGAGCGAAGAAATCTCAGAGAATGAAGGAACCATCGAGACGCGATGTCTCTGCAAGTTTCTCAAACGGGCAGGATCATGCAGAAAGGGTTGATGGACCGGCCATAAGCGATGGAAGACAGCGCGAGAAGAAAGAGAAGGAGAAGAAGGAGGAGAGGAGCGGGAGAATGTTGCAATACATTGGTGGGTGTATGAAGAGCGACGTGGAGAAGCAAGAGCAAGAGAGCGACGCGTTTGCACGGGGGAGAGAAGAGAAAGAAGGAGAGCGAGAGAGAGCCCAGCATGTATCCGGTATTTGAGCCGAAGGTGTTGCGTGCAAGTTAACAAGCTAACGAGACGCCGTGCGAGTGCGATTTTCTTTCCTATCAACCTCAATCTGCTTCTCACTCTCTTACCCTTCATACCCTCCTCCCTCTACCGGGCACGACTCCCTTTTCTCGCCGCTATCTGCCCGCTCCCTTCACTCCTTTGTCTCTACCATCGATGTACTCGTCGTGTCTTATTCTTTTTTTAATCTCTCATCGTTTCTCTGTGTCTTCGCTCCCTTTCTCTCTCCTTCTCTTTCTTTCTTCCTCTCGGCCGTTCCTGCGGCCTTTCTAGGATAAAAAAAAAACAAAAGAAAAGAAAAGGAAAACTACGGCGACGATGGCATCGTGTCTCCCGTTTTACGGCATGTTGAACCTGTCAGTGCGAGTACACCAGATTAACCTGCACTCGTTAGTAGACCGTATTAATGCGCTCCTAACGTCCACCCGGTTTCTCTCGGCAAACGAAGATTGAATTATTCACGATCGCGCGCGACCGGTTAGCCATCCCGCGCTCGCGGTAAGCCGCCCGATCGCGGAAAATCGAAATGTTGCATATCACATGGATATCCACGAAAATACGAATTGAATGTAGAATGTGCCCGAACAGAAGACACGTTGCGATATAAAGCGTGACTCGTCTAAGAGTCGACTTAAGTGACTTCTAAGAGTTATGTCCAAGTGATTTGGGCCGCTCTTCGAGATAGATCGTTCAATCGAGAAACTAGCTCTCTCTCTCTCTCTCTCTCTCTTCAACCATCGACCGATTGGACATCTTAGACCGGATCCATTCTTCGAAGACCATTATCTCGATTTCTCAGTCTATAGCCAAATACGACGCAGCTTTGTTGAGAGGAGCCGCAGCCTCCTCTTTCTCTCTGTCTCTCTCTCTTCTTTCTCTCGAAACTCATGCGATATGTATCGCGTATGAGTAATCGTCGAGTGGCGAGTGGCTGTATTATGAATGGTTTTCCGTTCGCTCGCCGATGTAGCTATACATCAGACCGTTAATTACGCAAATGAAATGTGTATTATACCGAGTGTCAACAATTCACGCGTACGCATACGCGTCCGGCCTATCCTTCTCCCAAGCCGGGAATTAAGCTCTTCCTCGCGGATCACCGCGCGCGGAATGTTCTCCGCGGTCCCCGCCGGCCCTCGCGCAGTGCTTCGCAATGCACCCGCGCGCGAGAACGGTAAACGGGCAAATAATTAATTTGCTTCATATGCGCCGGACGAATACCCCCGCTGTGTAAAACCGCTCGAAGCGTATAAAAGCGCATTTCACGGTGCGGTTATGGCGAATAATACCCCGTAACTAGCTGCCGCGCTGTGCCGTTTTCACGGCGGGATACAGGTGGAGCGAGGGGGATCACGTTACCGATGAACCCGTTACGGCCATAATGACACGCGAGTAGCGCGACGCAGTATTTTTTTCTCTAGCAATTAAGACATCGGCTGATATGCAAACTATCCCTGAAAAGATACTTCTTACGATATAACGCGATTCGCGCAATTGCTAGAGGGAAAGAGAGAGAGAGCGATTTTTCATGGGGAGAACGTGTCTTCGCGACTTTTCCCATGAGACCAGGAAGTTTTCTTTCTCTGGAAAATTAAGAAAAGCCATCGTGTTTCCACTCACTCTCGAGCAATATAACAATTTGCTGCCTCGTCAAACACGGTGCTAACAACACTCGGTTTACTGTCGACGAGAGCGCGACGAGCTTGAGCACCACTGCGCCGCGAAAGTCGGGGAGGATACGGGCGGCCCAACGCGATGGTGGGAATACACGTGCACGACCGTGCTGCACGAAAATTCATATCCACCGTGGCAGGCAGGCAGGCAGGCAAGCAGGCAAGCATGCAGGCAGCATATAAAGGCGAGGCACGACCGTCGAAATATATTTGCGCATACATTTTTTCCCCGGGCGCACGGTTATACAATATCCGGGAAGAGATACTCGCCACCGAATAAAAAGGGATCGTTGCGGCCTGAAATAAAATGTACGCGTACGACTTTCAAATACATTATCGGACGAATTCTTGTTTACGGCACTCCGAAAGGCTGGGGACGCGGCGTAGATATCATTTGCTTACCGGGGGACACCTTCGTCGAGATAAACGCGCGTCGGAAGCCTGCGTTTGGAAAAGAAGCCTGCACGAGTGTCTCCTCCGAGGCTTGCGGGTATGCCTCGCGTGAATAACAAGTACGATGTTATTACGAACGACAAATAAACGCGTTTGCCAGCTTCTCTCTTTCTCTCTCTCTCTTTCTCCTTCGCCACCCGATGCTCCGTCTCCGGATCAGGAATATTTACGCGCGTTAAGCCATGCGTTTAATAAAGATATCGCATAATTCGCACTCAAATCGATATCTCGCGATGTATTCCGAAGTTTTGTAGGATCGAGCAACTATCAATCGCTCGTCGCTGGTAATATCGGTAGCTTTGCGAGAAAGACGAGTAGCGGAGGATAGGGGGGCAAAACATGTACCGGATACGAGTAATCGCATAAGTCGTTCCGCAAGTAGATGTAGCCGTTCGGCCGCTTACGATCAATCTTAAAATCGTCCTATACGAGGTAATAATTAATACGTCGAAATATACCGCTACGTTCGACACGGCCGGGTCATTTGTAATTCAACGGAAGTTAATGCCTCGATGATAGACAGACGTGTGCGTGGCGAGTTGACTATCCGCGAGTCGTAATTGTGAGTTACTGTTAATCCTTTAACCTTTCTCTATTTTCCCTCCGTCAGGAACGGCCTGTCCCTGCACACGAAGATTCATGGACCGTGGCTGTCGACGCGTTTAGTCGGTCCCATTGTCGGCCGTTTAACGAGAACGCTCGACGGAAATCGCGCGGCAGCCGTCTACTTGTGTGGCTAAACGAGCCGAAGGTCTAGCTGAAGATAATCTGAGGAGCGGATATATTTGTATCCAAGCGATCTATAATCTGATATGAAACTATAATTCAAACGTTCTTTATGACGATATCTCTGAATGTAAGAAATTGTCAAATGCATCGAGGATATATCCAAACAACTATGATGAAACCAACTATGGCGTGTTCCGTAGTCCAAAGTGTCTCTTCTCTTTTAAATTGTTTATATAAAACTTTATATAAATAATTATATATATAAAAACCCAGAAAATTGTTATTAGGGCCCACATATGTAATAGCTTTATTACTATAAATGCTATTAAATATTCATTAATCATTAGTCATAAATTATTTAAACAAAATTATAATAAATATATTCGGCAAAAATATATAAATATCCATTTTATAAAAAGAAGCTTGGGACAATTTGTATAACCTCACAGCTTTGTCAAGGTACAAAAATAATTAGCATTGGTCATAAAGAAAAGAGCGGTAAGGCGCACCAGATTGAGAAGCTCAAACCGAAAGAATTGTCACGGTAAGTGCACAAACGAGCCGCCCGATTACAATCGAGAGATTTGAATGAGATAAATGAGATTTCAAAATGCACTGATGATTTATCGGGCGAATAACATCCGCGTATCTTGCGCGGGAAGACTAAAACGCGCAAGTTTCCAGGAAACTCCGACAGGATGTTAACTCGCGCGAGGTCGCGGGTGAAGGACACCGCCGATGTAAGTAGGTACTGAACGATGCTCTTAGCGTTTCCTTTCACTGACTACGCTATGGTTATCATTTCTTTTGCAAATTATAGCGGGCAGCGAGAGCCGTGGACGGAATGAGAGACCGAAGTACAAATCTTCGCATAGCGAGCTGTTAGCGCGTTTAAGCGAGTTGCCGCCTCCCGCCCTCACGGTCACTCGGTACCTCAGGTGGAAGTCGCCCTCCCCTTGCGCGCGAGTGCGGACGCGCATTGTGAAAAATTGCACGGCTACATTGTATCGTAATTGCGACCGTAATCAAGATACGCGCGCACGCTGAAATCGCCGAGCGTGGACGGAATCGCGACGCGACGAAGGGAGACCGCTGTCCCACGCATCCTACGCTCGTCATCGGTCGACTCCCGGCATTCTGTGCTAAATGCGAGAAGCGTGCATGACCGGTGTTAAATGCGAGAGGCGTCGCAGCGTCTCACGAGGTATGACCTAGTGACACAAGAGGAAAATGTTCCCCTTTTTCGATCCACCGCCCTTTTCACGATCGAGTTTTTTTTTCATTCAAACAAAATTCACGCTTTCGCTTTTTTTAAAAATTGTGTAGGCGAATAAAATAGCGAGAAAAGGGGGAGAGAGGTGAGATGTGTCAAACGTAACTGAAATTATATTCCGAGAAAGAGGGCCGAGCCACCTATAATCATGGCTCCGACACGACGGTAAACGAAGAAAAATCGTGTGAAAGTTTCTCGATGGGAGCGAACGAAGCGAAGAAGCCGATTCGAAAGATCGGCGACCTTTTGGACAAATGCGCATTCTGTTGATAATCGCCGCTATTATCTATGAGTCGCGAGACTGATGCGATTTACGTAAACGAGTCTCCATTTCGGGTTTGGTACGTTATACGTAACAAAGCGTGCCATCTTTCTACGCGAGTTTCAGCTTCCAGGTTGAGCGTCGTGAGGAAAATGTCAGATCCGTAATGGTCGCGATACGAGGCTTGCCAGTGACAGTGTAACACTGAATGCGCATCTACATACAACATAGAAGTAGAAAAGCATTACAAATAAAAAAGATCCATAAGGATCACTCGCAATTTTATATCGAGTGCGACTCTCATTTTTATGATTTTTCAGCTTCTGATGGGTACACGTAGAATAGAGTATCTGTAAGCCATTGTCGTTTGAGACTGCTTGAAACCGGAGAATAAATTTGTAAAGTGGCGTTCTTTTTAAAAAAGAAATCTGCCTTGTAAATCGGTTTTTACAGAAGTGCGGTAACGATAGTAAAATGTGAGAAGTTCAGCCGATCGTTCCAGCCAGTCTGGATCCGCATTCCTATCGGCGTTTAGACTCGCGTTTAACGCTAACGTGTGACCACGCGGTTTCGCGTCTTCGTCATCAAAGATCGCTCGAGAACCGCCAACGCCAATTGCAGTCGCATTCATCGTGCGATCGGACGCATCGAATGAATACGATTCAACGTTTAAACGTTCTAAAGTTTCCAAAGCGATGATCGAAGTCTGGCTTGCCGTCTCCGTGTTCTACATGTCGAGGTACGCGCTCACATGCTCTCCTGCCCGAGACGGAGGTCCCCTCTTGTTCCCCCTATAACTTATCGGCCACGTCGACGGGGAGTTTGCTATGCACGCTTTCTTGAGATAACCTTTCAGGCCGACAATTATTGGTAATATCGATACCGCACGCTCGTCGGCCCCGAGAAGCTCACCTTCTCCGTGCCTCGAACTCACGATCCACGCTCGAGAGAGGCTCGAGAGTTCTCCTTGTAAATTACCCTCGTCCTCCTACTCTCCCACCGTCGCCCCAAGTCCCATCCCTCCCACGATCGCTGCTCTCCTCCGCCACTCTCTATCGCTTCTCCTCTCTTGATCCCCCTCGCCGATCCGTTGTTTACAATAGCCGAGTGAACCTAATGAATTTCCTCTACGCAAATAAAAAGCGCGCGACAATGATAATTATGATTTACGGTGCGCCGCGATCCGTGGGCGCAAATGTCGTCGCAAAAGCGCAAAGACGGATCCTAGGTGACGTGTCTCATGCGAGTGATGCCGGGGGCTTGCAACGTCTTTTCAAACATTTCTTCGCTCGAGTATTTTTTATGCAAAACCAGTTCTACCAGCACTTTCCGTCAAAGTCCAATTCCATTATAAAAATTTCAGATGTTCCTATTAAATCAATCATTACATGATCGTTACCTGTATTATTAAAGAAATGTCGCATCTGATTTCGTCTGCATTTAATACATTTAACTTTATAGTGCTCGACTAAAACTGAGCGATTCAAAGACAGAACGAATAGTCCCATCGCAGTATAAATTTTGTAACAACTGATTAATTATTGTGTCACTTCAGTTAATCAACATCGATAAATAACTCGCTTAAATTGCAGGCATTTCACTTATATTTTTCTTCCGTTCTAAATATATCTAAATAATCAGAAATATTTATATTTTTTCCACGCACATACACACATCGCGGCGACATTAAAATTTAAGGAATGCCTAAAGTATTTCGCAATAAATGTAAACTGCTAAAGCAACTTCTTTATAGCTCGGTATCCGCAGGATAAAAGATGAGAAAACGCACATCTATCCGAGTTAAAGATCGATATTTAAAGAAATGTGTAACACGATTCCATACGATCGCTCGACCGGAAAATTATTATCATAATGATCGATAGATCTATCCTGCCGAACAGCAATAAGGAAATGTGGATCGGAATGTCTCGATTGAACCTATACCTTTCTTGCCTCCCTCTCCTTCCTCTGTTTGCCGATTACTCTGCGCAAATAGAAGAGCATATCGGAGTACTCAGTCCGATGCATATTCATTTATCTGTTTCCGCACTGATATTGATATTCGTGTATCAAAAATAAAGCAACAAACATTTCTCTAATAATATATCGTCTTGAGAAATACATGTATTTACGTGACGTTTTTTTCAAATTAGTCATCTCGTATAACAGAAACATAAATCGATCCAACTCTTAAAAAATCTTTCAAAATTTGTCATATAACGAGGAACTGGCGAACAACAATCGCTACATTAATTTGATTCAAGAGCGAAATAAGAGAGAATCTAGAAAGTTTACAATAGCGACATAATTGCGGACGAAAGATACTTGCAAGACTGACTTTACCCAAAAAACTAGAATGAAAAATTATTCAAAAAAGATATTGCGCGTATCTTTCTTAAAGAAACTTTATCCGATTCAATCAAAAACATCTATTTCAAAAAATATTTAAAAAAATTGTTGTTACATTGTTTTAATGTGAATTTTCTTTTATATTGTTTTGCGTTGTCTTTTCTATTATACTAAACGCTATTTAGCTTTTCAATTCTTAATATTTGTTTAAATTATTAAAATATGATGACAGCCGTTTACAAAGTAAGCAATGCAAGAGAATCAGCATCGCAGAAAAAAGTCAACAATAAACTTCGAGATTCGAAAAGATTTCGATACATTTGAGTATCAAATACCTTTTTAGAAGTGAAATAAATCATATAATAAAAAGTTGTAAATATTGAAAAAAACATCAGAATGTATTAAATTTAATGCTTTCAGTGCCGGCATTTATCAAAAAGTTTTATCACGTATACGAGATCATAATTAAACTAATACAATAGTAATTACTTCTTCAAACGTTTCTCTCAGATTTCAAAAGTATGCATGAGATGACATGCGAGTCTATCATGTATGAAAAGAATATGTTGCTCGTTGAAAGAAGGATTGACACAGGAAGAATTCCTATTTTTATTGTATATCTTGTTAAGATATTAACATATTTCCATGAATTACGACATTACTTGATGAATGAGTATACTAACCGAAGTACGAGACATTTGCGCCGAACTCATCACTATCCCAAGGCCGCGTGTACTCATCGTACTTGACTTGACGAAGCGCCAATTATCCTGCACGCAATGCGTGCAGCTGAAAGCACCATTTCCCTAGCCGCAAAAACAGGACGGGTTGGATGAGAAGATCCTATAGATTAAAATTTCGCGGGATGATACTTGTGTAACCCGCGTGTGCAACCGGTTCACGTCGCGGCAGTAAAACGCAAGGATATTCGACCAGCAATTATATCCTCGGAACTCCATTGGCGTTTTTATGAATCGATTATCCGTGGAAAACTGTGCATTAACGTCAGTGCACCAGCAGCACGCTTTTAACTTCACGCAAACGATTTAAACAGGTGCGGACAATTAACGGAGCAAGGTATTATAAGAAATAGGAGGAAAGACAAACCATCGATGTTTATCATTTATTCAACGGAATCAGGATTGAATTCCTTAAAATTTCGACCGAGTTCGATAGAGATTGATTCATAAATATGTATGCGCGTGACTTTTAAAAGTATTGATTCATTTTATGCAGTTTTAACGACGGATCAGCTGTCTTTTTTCGTTAGAATCTTCTTAGAATTTGAAACATAAATAATAAGATAATGAAATTTACGTATCGATGTTTTCTAACACCACTTTTTCAGTACAAGTAATTTTCTTAAAATTTTTAAAATTTTTTGAGAAAATTGAATAATTATAAACTTTGGATTGTTGAATATGCTAGTATAGCAGACTCCAAATTTTGAGTTCTCTTCAGTGTCAAATTTACAAGTAGGAACAATAATCAGGATCAGTATCTCCTCCATACATGGTCAAGTAAGGCAAACGATCCTGATTATCGTTCCTACTTATAAATTTGGCAATGAAGAGGACTCAAAATTTGGAGTCTGCTATACCAGCATATTCAACAATCCAAAGTTTGTAATTATTTAACTTTCTACGCACCAACATTGAGGCTGTTATTGGCAATTTTCCTTCATCTACTGAATTTATTTTGGAGCCATTACATCGTTTATTACTTTTATATTTAAATTTTTTTAGAAAATAATTGCAGTATTGTAACAAAAATTCTGTAATAATTAATGTTATTGTCCAAGTAAATATATGTTACGTACAACATTTTCTCGAGAGAAATTTTCTGTACACACACACACACACACACACACATATATATATACTCATTAAAAAATATATTTCAGTATTTTGTATTATCGTATTTATTATAATATACAGCCTTGGCCAAAAATATTAGGCATCTATATTTTTTCTTTTATCTGGAATTCTTTTATCTGTATTATTTCTTATTGGTTATCGGCATTATACATAAGTTTAAGAAGTTCTTGAAACAAAGGACAATTCACAATAAATATCATAAATCAATTTTTGAGTTAAATAAAAGTTAATGAGGTGCCTAATATTTTTGGCTAAGACTGTATGTATTTTCTCTTTCTCTCTTTCTCATTATAAGTAATAAATTACTTCGTAATATTTTACTCACACACACACATATAGAGAGAAAGAGAGAGAGAGAGAGAGAGAAAGAGAGAGAGAACCGGTTAATTCTCAATGTTTAATTTATATTTTACAGTGTATAATATCGGTGATAATGTATATGATACCAATATAAAGGATGTCCGTAATTTAACAACATAATTTAACGTCCGTAATTTAACGTCCGTAATTTAACAATTTCTGAGACAGTATCCCGACCTCAATTTGAATTTTTCGTCTCGAAATGAACTGGGCGAATTACGTTTCACGCAACGCGACAATTGCTCATTGCTCCCAGCGACGAAAACAAGAAGCTTCACGGCTTCGAATTGAAGTCACCAATGAAGTTTAATGAGTTAATGTTATCCCAAATCACTAATCGATCGCTGACCGTGAGACAAACCAGCGAGTCGGCCGTAATTGTTATAATTTAAATGAACGCTCGTGTGACGCACAGTACCACACACCGCAGATGGTGTACGCGCGCGCTTCTCAGGAAAAAAATTCCTCGGAAAACGAATACACATCGACACACGACCACACGTACGCTCGTGCACGCAGGCAGCACGCACGCACGCACGCACGCACGTACAAGGGTACGGTGGCGGAACCTTCAATTATCATAGGCTTCGCGAGTGCTGCTATTTTTCTCGCGGCCCTTGACTCACACACATGCATGCGCGAGGTTGCGAAAGGGCTGCTATCGAGAAGGACAGAAGAGGAATCCCTTCATGCCATTCTCGCACGACGATACGCACGACGATAAATATTCGCGCCGCTACGTGCGCGCTCACATATTCGCTTAGAAGATGCTTATGAATTATCTATCACATAATAGATAATGTGCTACATCATGTTCACGATGCGGCGTGTGTTTCCCGCCTGTGCACCTACGCTCGCATTGCGTACGCTCCGAGTGAAAATGTCGCCGCGAAAACATTGCGTATTTGTGCGATCACAAAGTCACAGCTAAATGTTGCGGAGTGATTGTGAATTCTCGAAATCGTAATTGCGCATGTTGCGAAAGACGAAAGTTATCGACCAACTTGTCTACACGCCGCAAACAATTTAACCTTATCGCACATTCAACGCCTGTTTCAGATAAGTTAAAATGATATGATGAAAATTGATAATTAAAGCATAAACACGCACAAGTATCACGCAGTATGTTAATAAATACCACTAAGTAAGAAGAAGGAGGAGAAAGTTTAAGATATATCAAATGATTTTGCGTGCGAATATGATCGCGAAAATGATCGATAATGCGCAAAGATCAAACATTTAACACAAAAATAAAAGTAGAAATAATAATTCAAATTTGCACGTATAAAGATACACAGAAAACAAATTTAGTATAAAATACATTTACAAATTCTAGTATGCATTTAACATTTTGAAAAGATATAGCGATTAAAATCGTTTGATTCAACAATTTCTAGGACCCTTTCACAACAAAGGCTTTTGAAACAATTGGAACAACGTAATAACGCCAGATATATTTCAGTTTGACATTTGAAATATTTTACCGAGTTAGATTAATTTTCTCTGTAACGTTTCACGGTAGACAATATAAATCGACTATTAGATGACGCTACAATTAGCCTTTTATTTTCTTGCGGTAAGTCGGTAAGGCGGTTAAATGATTTCACGTCTAGATTAGCGAGACCTTGCATTCAATTGGATGCTATTGCATTGAAATAGCTCGTCAAGTTGTGTGCGTGCATAGTGCATCGCGAGTAGAAGAACCAGTAGTTTGACGTATGTAAAAACTTACTGGAACATAATGCAACTAACCTGCTTCATGTGGTACTTGTGCATGGACAGGATATGGTTTTTCAATAGTTTCTCTTTGTCTGTCTCTTTTTTCTCTCTTCCCCCCCCTCTCTCTTTGCCACATAACTTTTTTGTAAGAAACATACAGCTGTACTTTTTATTTCGATTGTGATTGCGCACCTGTATTTAATCCTGCGTTTACCGGTCGAAAAACAATCAAAACCCGCATCTATCTATATATATTTAAATAATAAAGTAAAAAAATAAGCTAGATATTTTACATGTCAATTATCGAATCAAATATTTAAAATATTCTAAAACTTTTAATTACGCACATACACACTTTATCGCGAGAACAAATTGTTAGAAGCAGAAATAAATCCAGCGATGTGAATAGGCTAATCATATTTTTATTGAACGACTGTTTCATGGAAGTCTTACATTATAAATTTAAGAAATATATTTTGAAGCAAATACTGTTATTGCGACCAATTTTTAATATTGCATTAATTTTGTTGACTGATTCACTCCCCCCTCCCCTCAGAAAAATAAAGTGCGTTAGAAGAAAACAGTTTATAAAAAATAAAAATAAATGTTTTCTCCTCCATGTAAATGTCTCCATTTTAAAAGATAGAGATATTTACCGTTTTTTTTCTATTAATGATAATTTTTTAATCCTTCTCTATTAATATAAATAATCGATAAAGCCGTTAATCAATTATATCTCACGTTTATCATAACGTTATCATAATTTTTATCACAATATTAATCATAATATTAATCTCTTTTCATAGAATAATTGTATCATATTCTATATTTTCTAAAGTATAAATTTAAAAAATCTTGGATTAGATATTAAGAACTTATATTTTATTTTCATCATAATCATGTTAATTTTGTTCAATTTCTCATCATCTTTAAAAGAAAACTTCAAAGGTTAATTTACAGTCGTTTAAATCTTCTCGTTCGAAATAACACTGTACTCGCTGGTCTCTCCACATTCGCGAAATTTCAAGTCGCGAAAATGACCGATAATGCATTAAGCCGACCGTCTACATGTGCGTGGAGTTGTTCACGTTACAAGATACAAACGGAACTCTCGAGGAAGGTCGAGTGCCGTGCGATGCAATTTCGTTGTTCTTACAATAAATCAATGTAAAGCACACGCGAATATTTATTTCCACCAATTCAATTCTGAGATATATATCTGATGGTTCTCTCGCGTGGCTTTTTCTTGATTTACGGCACTCGCCACCATGTCTGGCGGTGCATTAACATTTCGGATAGATGCATCAGACTAGGATGCAAGAACTCCTTATATCGTTTTCCTTGCCGTATCCTCTTGTTGATTATTATGGATACGAGGCTCTTTCTCTGAATCTATACTTTGCTTCTGCATCATGCCAATCTACTCTTGCCGTGTTGTTTCAAATGGGCGTTAACTGAATATCATTAACTCGTACGAGTTCTATTGCTTTTTTGACCGCACAGTCAACGTCTTTATATACTGTTCAATATGCGTTTACGTAAAGAAATGTACAATTAAAATTCACTGTCAGTATAATTTTTGTGTACGAGAATTCAGCTAAAGTCTCTAAAGAGTCTCGAATGTAAAAAAAGTACGATAGCAACACAACGATGTTATTTGATGTCGTGCGGAGTAAATGCGCCGATAAACGCAGCTTAGCGTCTAATAATAGCCGAGATCCTACTGACGTTTCAATTCGACTCGGCTGGCGTACGGAATATGACGAGTATGTTTTGCGAGAACGACGTGAACGCTTCTCTCCCCGAGCGACGAGGCGTGCGGTAATCACGCGTTATCGCCCAGTCGCCGTCGATGAGGTTCGCTCGCGCCGCGCGCGATGAAAAAGTTTGTTGAGCCGCGAGCCGCGTGCCCCAAAGGCCAGATTACGAAAATCACTGGGCGCGCGCGCGAATCCGCTCGTTTGTGCCGCGTGGCGGAATACTACGTGTTAGGGCGTAAACTAACGGAGGCCGACCGGTGAGAGACCCGCGATTTATTGTTTCCGCGATAAATCGACGAGAGATCGCCGTTTGCGAATAAATACATGCGAGCTTCCACCGATGCGACATAACGGCTCGATGTCCCGTCGGCTCGACGAGGAAACATCTGACAGTTTAAATGCCTCGTTTTCAATTTTTTTGCAAGAAATCCACATCGCCAGCTCGAACGATTGTTAATCTACGTGCTCTCCCACGTTTATCGCGGCCCGAGAGATGGGATCTTTATTACTGTTCCCAGCGTAGAGCTTTAATGCAAGTGTACTTTGCTGGAATGTAAGCTTAATTCTCATTAATTGAAGATGCGAACGATAAATTACCCGTTCCAGAACAAAAATACTTAACTCTCACTTTTTTACAAACACTGCTTATGCAATATCTAGAGTATACTCACATATACAGCACATCAATACATGTATCTGTTTAAATTTTAATTATAAAATAATATCGTATACATTTTAAATTTCACGTTAAGTCGGACATTGTGTCGAATCTTTATTTTCTCTATTACATTTATTCTATATGCCATTGGCACTGTATGCGTATCTAAAATCTTTACTATCTTGCGTCTCGAGTCTAGTCTTTGCTTATCCCGTCGAATTCCTACATACAGACAATAATACCGGCTACAAACGATTTCCCGCCATTCAAACCGCAGCGTCCTGTACGCCGATCTCGTAACGACTCGTTGGTGTCGCTTGTGGCGAAAAACTATGCGAGCGCGAACGATACGACACCCTCGCAACCCTGAAATGCCAGATCGCACGATATTCAAGTTGACTTTAACGTGATATTTTATCGTCCGCCCGTGTTCTCTCGTTCTCTCTCGCCTGGATTGTAAACAAAGTTTACCTCTGTTCACCCTCGTTACGTCTGCGAGACAATTCTTGCCGACCTAAGTCTCTTTCCTAATGCCCGGAGCAACGTACCGAGACGAGCAAGGGACCGGAATATATTAAGGAGACGCACTCGGGGAATCACTCGGGGACACGATGCGCAACGCACCACGTGTCGTTGGGGGCATACGCGCTCGATTCCGCCGCGCGGTAATCCGCGCGAGGGAACTGGAAATTATATGATAATGAAGTGCTTCTGGGCGCGTCGTATACACACAGAGCGAGTCGAGCGAAAAGACAATAGTCCCTTGCGCACGGAGAATTTAATAGGCCGTTGCGAGTGCGCCGGGGAGAAAGAGCGACGTTCGCCATCGTCGCGCCGGTGCAAGAGCATAACTAAGTGCGTTTCGTGATATTTGATATCGATAATCGTTTGCGAGCTGGCGGTAAGCCCTAGCTATCGCATTCGCCGTACTTTTACTTTCACGAGTGCGGCGAAGAGAGAGGAGAGAGAGAGAGTGCCATGATGTCGTGCAGCAGCCGCCATTGTCCATCTCGATGTCTCTCGATTGCAATAGTTCCTTGTAACACACTCCCTCGACTCCTTCGACTAGTCGAAATCGGATGCGACGCATTTCATCCTGGATTTATGTCGAAGTACACGCATCGTCCATTTCGATCTCGATTAGGCGATGCCGTAGGGATTTTCAACTCACCCGCAGTGAACGAAACTGCGCTTCAATGCCGAAGCGAACGCTGAGGCACGACGATCGTGCCAAGGTAATTTAATTATTGAATCGTGTTGCAACAATACCGAGATTGTACGAATTTAGCAGAAGTAAATGAAACAAAGTAGATTAGAGATTTAAAAGTTGCGCGTGCGTGCGCGGACACGCACACACACACAAAATTGGGATTTTTTAAAGAAAAATATTCAATGTAAAACGATTTATAGAATGTTTTTATATCACTTGTCATTTAAATAATAAAAATAACGATAATTTTCACACCATTATACATCGATTAAGAAATATAACATTAAGTATTTTTATGAATCAAATATACAATTCCCATTTTTCCTCCTACACTTGCCAGCATTGGCGCTCGATCGTGCAAAATTAAATAAAAAAAAATCTCATTAAATTTCACCGTACGCAAAGTTCGTTTTAAAATATTCTAATTCGCGCGTGTTCTTCGCGTAAAATGCGGACGTGCGCACCGCCATATCTGCTGCAGCCATACGCGAATGGTCACGTCGACGGTAACAGAATCTCTATCACGATTCACTCGAGTTACGTATGTATCCGCGATAGCGGTAAAATATTACAAAGAGGCTATCACGGCGATATTGCGTTAATACATCACCGGCGACGCGTGGGAGGTATGTCGCCGGGGCGAAACGCTGACAATGGCTGTAATAAAGCGCGCGACTTATGTAACGACACGAGGGCATCGCTCGTAATTCCGCGCGCCAACGCGCTCTTAATATTTCAGCATCGGCCGTGACACTAGAGGTGGCATGCCTCGATATGTATATCGGGGAAAATGTTGCAGCAACAGTAAGCGCATAAATCCGAAGGTATTCACCAATGAGGATACTAGCGACGCTAAAAAAAAATATCCGACTTACGGGGGCCCCACTCGATCCACGACGATGGTAGTGGAACCCTTGTTGTGGTCCCACCCAAAAGCGATCGCCGCAGGTAGGCACGAAATATACGCGAGACTCACGAATTTATAGTTCGCCGGTTAATATGCGCGGTCCCCTTGACCCGCATGTTTTTCTTACCTTATAAATCTTCAACACGGCTACGGAATATTAAAACATTTCGATCTCCAATCGCTTCAACGAAACGAATTCCACTCGGCTAGAAGAGTATGATCGTTCGACGTATGCGAACGGTGTGGCATTACGGAGTTACTTTTTCGCAACAATGCTCGACTGTAGGATCGTCGAGGATCAATGCAAGTGGATATCGCTGTAAACCCGATTCTTAACGCCCCCTCCCCCACCTTCACCTCATCGCTAAATCGGAACGAGGGTGCCAGGATTGACTGCTAAAAGGGTTGAGAATAAAAAAGAAATCTCGCGCGCAACCGGAGGGAAGTTAGAGAAAAATACGGTTCCTCTTCGAATGTCCTCCAAGATCACGACTTCTTCTTCTGTCGAGAACACTGCTTTTCTAATTTTTTGATCCGCTTTAAAGTCGCTTTTATGATCGGGGAAGCTCCAATTTTCCACGAGTATCTCCAAGAAAATCGATAAGGCGACTGTCGACAAGCTAAACAGTCTTTCGCCCTCTTTGTAGCTTATTGAAGATGCGACCCACTTTAAAAAACCGGCAATAAAATCAAATTACAAGTACAAAGAAGCTTAAAGTATTTTTCGACTAACTAGAAAAAAGCTTAAAGTATTTTTCATTTAATTTCTTTTAAGACATTAAAAATAGATAATAATAGCCGTAATAAACAACATAAAAAAAAGAAGAAACGTGAAGATGTTAACAAAAAGACATTAGGTTGTAAAAAGTTAACTTCTCGATTAAATGATGTAAAATGCCAGTTCTTTGACTCCCTCTAGATAATCTTACTTTGCGGAAACAAGTTTTAATTGCATTCTACTTTCCTCATTTTCCGTAAGTCCTCGGGAAGTCCGGGGATCAATAAAACGAGCGCGTAACTGCGGAACGAGAGATAGCACGATGCTGGAATAATACATAATGGGCCGTAAAAATGTACACATGTGTAACAATTACGTTGCCTTGTTCGCCGCGACAAGAAGAGTAAATGTCGTGTGTCGTGGTAGACAAAATTTATTACAAGACACGCCGTAATAAATTTCGCCTATCTCGCGTGTCCCGCGCAAGTGCTTCTTTAATTAAAGGCAGGAGGCTGCGCTGTAACAGACTACTGACGGATAAAAAAAAGTTATCGGTTCTTCATAGAATTCACACATGTTTAATACAGAAGATTGCAAATGCGAAGAGTTTCGATTGTACGTGTGGAAAGGCAATAAAAATATACAGCGATTGACTCAAAATAGTCAACGGACAAAACTGTTAATATTCCAGAAAGTTAACTAAATAAAAACTTAAGCTTTTTGTTAATAAATAAATGTTTAATAAAACGGCTCATCACAATTTCAATCCTTTTTATTTCCTTTTTTTTTCTCTGAATGGTAAAGCAAAAGGCCGGGCTTTACCACAAGCCTTTTACAGATTAAAGCAGGACGGATAAGGGCAAAACAACCTTCGGTAATCCATTATGAAAGCTCATAAATTCGGTGAATACGGGTTTTGAAATCACAAGACCACTTCAAAACTTTAATATCAAGACTGAAACTACTGATGTAAAGAGAGACATATTTTTTTGCAATATTTTGCATCGATTTGAGGAATACGTGCAACTTCGACGAAATACATGAGCAAGAAAGCTGCGCGAGCTCTTGGTAACGGGGGTAAAAAGCGGAGGCACGTACAGGGAGAAAAGTTGTGCAATCCATTATGCGGGTTGGCCGTTTCGACGGACATGGCCAACGAGTCCGTGGCGAGCTCATTTTCGAAGTTGCGTCAGAACTGCGTTCGCGAATGGAGACGGATTTTGCGAGATACGTCGCGTTGCGCTCGACTCGTTGATAAAAAAAAAAAAATGTGATGAAACAATTTCAGAAGTATTTTTTGCGTTGGAAGATATTTCTATCTTAGATAATTTTTTAGAAGTTTTATTCATCAAATGTGTAATATTGATGTTATATAATTGGTGAAATAATCCTATATGTCTTTCGATTTCCAAGACATTTCCAAGATAAATTAATTTTCTTTAAATACGGATAATTGTGCACATGTAACGGAAACTGCGCGAGTCTAACAACAAGGTCTAACAAGTTTGTAACGCCGTAACGTGTAATGATACGTATCACGATTAAATGCATCACCGCCGTTAATGGCTGATCCGATAATCGTACGCCACGTATGATCGAGTGCTCTGGTAAAACATATTAATAAAACTGATTCATAAAGGGGTTATCCGACGTGATATTTGCGCGTAAGGAAGAAAGTCAGATAATCCATTATGCAGCTTGTTCGATATTGTAGGTCGGCAAAGCCGCACTAGGAGATCGAAATCCATAGATTTTAAACGTAAACTGTACGATGTCGATGTATAGGCGCAAGCTGAGCAAAAGAATTTTTCAAAAGGGCAAACAAGTTCTCGCGTCATAGACCAAATTGAAACAAAGAGATGCATCCTTTTGCGGTCGGATAAAAGGACAACCTGGAGGAACAAGAAATAACAAAAAAATCTTTCTTTGAGCAAAGACAGATTCCACGATACAGATTCTTAAGACTAAATTCTATATTTTAAAAGAGGCATGTACTTTCCAACGTCTTTTTTTCTTGAATCTGCAGATCTATCCCATAAATTTATAGATGTTGGAGAAAGTTTGTTTTCTTATATTGCGAGACATCTGTAAACGCAGATTGATAAACCAGCTTCTAAACCGATTAAAAGACAAAAGATATTTTCCTTTGAACATTCCTTAATTTCTGAACGAAAATAACAGTAAACAGAATCTTATTGTGTCTGTTTATGCCAGCTTATATTTGACTATGTGCTCGCTACATTTTTAGAGAGAAACAGAAAATAATAAATCCTTTTATTCGAAAAAATATTCGCAATGTAAAAACTAGAGGAGGTTTAGTGTTTTTTTGCCGTTTTCCTGTTAACTATCTTTAATACTATTAGACCGAAAATATTATTGTTAACTCCAAACTCTGAACGCTGTACATGTTTTTGCTAGTCATTGGGACATTAGATCAACCTTATATCGTTCGATCTTTTCCCCCTATATTTTCATATAGCGACTTTCGCCATTCTCCTGCGTATGAACCCTTGACGTTGAAAGCCATTTGCATAGTCCTTTCAGGGCAACCCTGCTCTCAGGAATTACGTAAAGCACGATTTTGTGTTCCTCCACGCTCATGAAACCGCAAAATCGTCCACCACACAGTTCTCCAGCGCGACTGCGAGGACTCCTTAGAACTGTGCAAAATGGGGAATTTTGCATTAACGTACTCGAATAACAACGGCGACAAAAAGTCTCTATTACCGCGGAAATTCACGCAAACTCGTACGTGTCGTCGAACAACATCTAAAATCCACCGCGCGCTCACTCTCGCGCTCTTGCGGTCGGTCCGACATTCGCTCTCTCGGCCGACACGGCACTTCGATAAAGCGTGTCGATAAAAAAACGACTCGCAAGCCGTCGAGATCCCATGCGGGCGCGCGGTAAACGTGCAGTATAGGAAGTAAAGTCGGGCGATCCATTATCCGAGCGATGGCTGCACTCGCGCGACCGCGAACGCATTCGAATCGGGGCGAGCGTACCCCCCTCGCGTCCCGCGAGGGACGCTTAGAAGTTACGCCTCGCACATTTTACACCGTCCATTTAACATCAGGGCGCAACGCCGCCTTGATTCTGACACCGTGTTTGCAGTCCCGCTTAACAGCCCCCCCGCCCACGGAAGCCAGGATCGTTGCGGCTTACGTCGAGACGCGCAACGTCGCCGGTGTGTATAGTGCGTTCGCCCTTTTATGAGAGGATATTGAATTCATCCTCGAGTATAGCCGAAACGTTTTACGATCCTACAGGAATATAACGATGCGCCTCTTTCGATTGTTACAATGCAGCTGCGGAGATATGAAGATATAAAAAAGGGAAAGAAAATTAAGATAGATCATTTGATAAAGTATCACGATGATGACTTGAATAAGGAGATAAAAAATGCAGGAGAAAAATTTGAACAATTTAAAGTTCATAGATATAATCACGATTATAAAAAATAAAAGCCAAAAATTGAAAGTTTAGATTTAAAATTTAAAGTCTAAATAATTAATTAGATCATATTTTCATATATTATATTAGACCATATTCTCGAGTATTCAAATAAAATTCAGTGTCACTAAACGTCAATGAATTTAATATAATTATAACATATCAAGAAAAGTAACAGAGAAAAAATAAGATATTCTGTATTTTATATATATTCTTTTTTTTAATATTTAAAGATGCACTAATGTAAATATAAATATACATATAAAAAGTTTAAAAACTCGATAAATGCGTACTATTTATCTCATATTTATGCTTTCCAATTAAAAACGATACTTCTTGAATATATAATATAACGAGAATATTAAAAAAAGAAAAAAAGCGAAAGAAAGAAACTACAATTCTATTCATGACAATTACATTTTCAGTGCTTTCCTTTTATATTGAAAAATGCACTTATAATAAATATCATGTACGATAACGGATTCTAACTGCCGATCCTCGGCGATTTGAAAAATCCTCAAAGACAGTAAAATGCGCGTTATTCGTTGCGAATTTATGCTCGAGCATCAGCTAAACGACTGTTTTTTGTGTGTCGCAGGGAATAACGGTGTGTACCATTTGATGCTGTACTTCAATAACACATATCAATAAAGTATATTCACACGTATAGACTTCCGAGAGGGAGGTTTCACGCAAAGGGATAAGAAAAAAAGGAAAGAAGAAAAAAGAAGGAAAAAATAAAAGAAGATTAAAAATGAAAGAATAAGAAAAAGGAAAGGAGAGAAAGGAAGAGAAGAAAAAAGGAAAAAAGAAAGAGAGGAGGGAAGAAGAAAGAGAAAAAAAATAAAAAAGAAAAAAAGAGAAAAAAAGAAAAGGAAGGAAAAGGGAAGAAAGGGGAAGAAAGAAAGAGGAAGAAAGGAGTGATAAAAGCAGCAGAGAGAGGAAAGTTGGGCAATCTATTACGCGGCGTCTGTTCCAACTGCGAATCGGATGCGGCGGATACGAAATCGTGAGTCCACTCTCGAAGTTGCGTCAAGGCTAAATCCGCAGGGGCGGTCCCTTTGTGGTGATGTCCGCGCTTCTGCATACATTCTCGCCCGATAAATATACCCTTTGGCAGTATAATCCAGCTCCACGCGGATTCCACCGGCACCGGTAGCTTCTGAGAACTTGCCTCGAGCTTTGAGCGAGAGCATGGAGCGGAGGCTGCGCGGAGCCCAGCGCGGAGGAAGAACGACCCGTCTCGTCTCTTCTCTCTTTCTGACGCGCCCGTGGTTTCCTTCCCGACATTTTGCCCTACCACTAACAGTCTTTCCCCATATATACCACTTCCATTTCTTCCTCTTCTTCTTCTCCTTCTTCGTCTCTTTCTTCTTCCTCGCCGTCTTCGTCATTGTCGTTGCCATCATCGTCTTCTTCTTCTTCTTCTTCTTCTTCTTCTTCTTCTTCTTCTTCTTCTTCTTCTTCTCTTCTCCTCACCTCTTCTCGCACGGCCTGTTTCCTCCTCGGGGCACCTCTCTCACGCACCGCTACACACGCACTAACACGCGAGCCAGGAAATTGTTCCTATTCTCTTTTTCGCTTTCTCGTCTCCGCGGCACGACCTACAGATTGCGTACAAATAATCTCCAGAATGCCAAGAGTCGTACCTGTCCGCCCCCAATTCGTGCTCGTTGCGGTATACCGTGCGGCGATGGCAACAAGCAGGAGCCGCGGAGCCGAAAGCGATTTTCTCGATGGAATTTCCTGAATTTTCGATTCCCTCCCCTGCCGACCTCGTCTGGCAAGCGCTCTTGGAAAGCGGAATGTAATCTAGGGTAATACGGCGCGTAATGCGATTGGTATTTTGCGGCTGCGTCTTGACTTCTGGAACGTGTCCACAATTTTCGTGTAACGCACCGCTCGATGAACCTTCCCGAGAGCTCACTTGCTCTCGCTGCCAGTTGTGACCAGCCACTATAAAGAGCATTCCTCCGTCGTAAACATTCGAACAACGCGATAGACGCGCGACGAATGTACGCTCGATGCAAGTTCTCTCTGTTTATCAAGGAAAATAGCGTTTATCGAGCGTTCCTTTCTCTTAAATTTAAGAATTACAATCAAAATAATGTCAGTGGAGCTTCGAGTTACTAAATATCGATTGTATAATAAACACGAGTTGATGAAGACGAATGTGAAAGAAACGTGAAAGATACAAAAAATATAAAAGGATGGCAAAGAATGAGCTAACGTGTGATTAGATTATGTAGTTCTCTCATACATACATATATCTTTGCTTTTCAGAAAATTCATATTTACTCATCTTTAAAATAATTTTCTATTATATCGAAGCCCTTCAATCTGCATAAAGTAAACTATTCTATGTCTACAATATAGAAAATTGAACTCATCGATATTATAGTAATTAGCCATTTATTTTAATTAATCGGATGAGCGACGTTTCCATTCCAAGTTCAATTAATCGAATACTCATCTCCATTATTAATGATGTTTCAGTTAACTAGCCAGAAAAAGAGAGAAATAGGGAAAGAGAGAGAGAAAGGGTCATACAATAGAGTCCGAAACGGCGATTTATAGAGCCATAAAGCTTGTTCGTACATGCGTCGTCGGCCGGTTGCACCAGGCAACGACGTCTTAAGGGGCTAGCATTTGCTTTTAACGTTCATTCGAGTCGGCCACGGCGCGGATATCGGAAAAAAGTTGCCAATCCCCCTGCTAGAATTCCGACGTGTTTTTGCAGCCGTACCGCGGACCCGATGGACAATGTGCAGCGTCTCTTCTTGCGAGGGATTAATGCCCGGGGATGTCTACACCTACGAAGCACGCGCTCCCTGCGCTCCGCTCATATCAAGAGAAAGAAATTCGACACACGCGATTGCGCATCCGCTATCGAAAGAGAAAGAGAGAAAGAGCATCGGGTAATAGGTATACCTACATCAGACTCCGCGTAATTCGCTACCATGCCTGAAGGACCCTTCGCGGGCCCTTCGCGTATATGACCGGCAAGTCCTCGGGCGAGTCTCGTTAAATCCAAACAGGCGAAATTCGACGGTATCACGCAGTATAATATAGTATTGTAAAGCAATATCTCCCGAAAGGAAGCGATGGCGGTGGTGATGGTGGCGGCAGAGCAAACAGGTTTTTCGAGGCCCCGAACGACGACGACGTATGTTTTGCTGCGCGGAGCGCAATAAAAATTTTTTAATAAAAAGCCTCACCTGCGCGTCCCGCGGTCGATTTGTTAGCTTCTTTGTGGGAACGCAATGGGCGAGAGAAAGAGAAGAGAAAAGAGGAAAGGGTTAGAGTCTGACGACGGGGAGGGGACAAAAGTAGAAAGAAAACGGCGCCGTTATGATGCGCGATTGGATTTTGCTGTTTGTTTGGTAGGAACATATCGCGTGTCAATACTTTTCCTTTTCGTTCTGTATGTAAATTCGAGCCCCGTGGGGGCGCAAGGGCAGCATCAATCAATGGCAGACGGCGGCTGATTAAAAATTGCGCAACACCATGAATTATTAATGCGACAATAAACGTGCAAATTCCAGTACACCTCTGTCCGTGAAGCATGGCTTCCTATAATGTACGATTGTTGGCCTTGCCATTTAAAGAAATTTCCTCCCGAAAATTTATAATGCCGAATTATAATAGAATGTGCAATGTATTCGTTCTAAAACTTTAACATTTAAATATCCGACATTCCGTCAGTAAACTGTCGGAAGATTCCAAGGACAGACGAAAGGAGTTTTATGTTAACGTGTTAGAAATATTAAATCGTATAAATAAAAATTTTTAATTACATAAGTACTTTATCATTTATATAGATATTTAAGATTTGATTAAGATTTAAGGGTTAAGATATCAACGATAATGTATCATCTTCTCGCAAACGGCGCTATGTACGACTAACAAAATAAAATCTCTGTAATGATGTATTTTTTATGTGTTTTTGGGACAGTCGCGCAAACAGAGTTCCTGAGCACCTTCCCGCAAAGCAAGGATAAACGACGCCAATAAAAATGACGAGTGTATCGTGCGAATATGAAACACAAAAGCAACGCGGAAAGAGAGAGAAAGAGAGATAGAGAGAGATAGAGAGAGAGAGAGAGAGAGAGAGAGAGAGAGAGAGAGAGAGAGAGAGAGAGAGAGAGAGAGAGAGAGAGAGAGAGAGAGAGAGGAGTGAAAGAGAAAGAGGGAATGCACTTTAAGACCCTCATCAACGCGTAAGGGTGTTTCGTATAAATCGGAGAACGGAGAACAGCACACGGTGTATCCCGCTCTTCCATACACCGCCAACCGCGATGCCTTCCGCGATGGAGGCGCGCTCGCTGACGCGCCCGAAAAAAAATCTGAATATTTCGTAAAGCGACGAGCCAGCGCGGCGGATCACGTCGTCGTGCTTTAAGCGAAGGAGGGGACCACATGGAACCTCCCACGCGGGTAGTTATCTCGGTGACTTAATACCAGATAATGTGCTCTCCAGTTACATCTCCGGCGATCCGGCTGACTCTCGACTCGGCCGGATCGGCTTGCCCTCTCTCGCGCAATAGGTGCCCGACGCACCAAACGGTGCGATCGGTGACTCGCACGGGACGAAAAGGGGGTGGCGGTCTCGTGGCGAGGGTAAAAGAGTACTGGAAAAAGCGAGAAAGAAAGAACAAGAGCGAGAGAGAGAGGAAAATTGAAAGACGCTGAGAGGAAAGTGGTGACACATACACCACATGTTCGAGTCACTCGATATCCTTTTCCGTAGACCTATGCGTCACGTCGAAGCAATCGGGACTCCTTTCCCATGGGGAATTTATCAGTAACCTATTCGTACACTGTTCGCACCTTCATCTTAAACATCTTTTCAATATCACAACTACCGTGTCGGTGGACGCATGTGCGAGAAACAAATGCACTTACGACTCGATCTGAAAGAATTTAACTCTTCGCATCGATCGTGCATCCGAAAGACACAACTATCTCGGAGATCTGGCGCAGTCTTTCGATAGAACTTAAAAGAATCAAACGAGATACGAACGTAATAAAAACTTTTAGAAAGCTTATAAATTCTTACTCTCATTCGTTGCAGACAAATGCAAATATTTCTTTTATTATTCCTCAATTGAAAGGAATAAAAATATTTATCTATTCTGATATACACTGGCACTTATTGACTACGCTTTTTTCTGATACATCACGGACCGACCTCATCTTTCCGGACATTATCGAGAAAAGATCAAAAGTTTATTCTGCTCGGATGTAGAAGTTCGGATAAGTCCTGTTAGTTAATGGACAAGTTCGTCGTGAGAATCGCGGGGCCTATCAAGATTCGGAATCTAGTCAACGAGATAGTAATACACCGATATCCTACGAGAGATATGCGTGTGTGTCGTCGATCGCACTATTGTCCACCGGTAAAGATATATAGACAAGCGAAAAAATGGGGACGCTACTTAAAATT